>PVIH01014878.1:0-51880 GCA_004025045.1 Sigmodon hispidus
GAAGGTTGGTGAGGGAGGGGGGAGTGAAGGCAAGCTGTGGATCAGCAGCCGAGGGACCACAACACCCCCCTCTGCACCAGGTATTTAGAGAATACTTTGGGATTCTCATGGTCCAAGAACAAAATCAGATGCTGTGGAACCAAAATGAGGCTACCGGCTTGCCCAGTGGATTTTTATTCTTTTGACACTGAGAACCCATGTGTTAGTTAACTCTAGGGCAGACAGTATTCAAAAGAACCCTGTGAAGGTGGGTGGTTAAAAACATGACAACTTTATTTCCACAACCCCAAACTGGAATTCCATATCTCCATCCGTTAGAATGTGGGTCACAAACCCAAGTGCTTGTGATGTTGTTGCCAAGAGAAATCACAGATATTTGCATTCCATACTGCAGTTGTTGGATTAGCTCAATCTCAGCACAGTAGTTCTGGATAGTACCGCTTTAAAATTGTGATAACTATTACACCTGCTGCCAGTTTGCAGGATTTAACAACATATTAACAAAGTACATATCCTATCCTATTAAAGAACTAGTACATTTTACTTTTGAGATTAATATAATTATTTTTTTCTCTGTTCTCCTTTTCTCCTTCAACCTGGTCTATATCCCCCCTCCTCCTTTCAAATTCACAGCCTTTTCTTTTCTTTCTTTCTCTCTCTCTCTCTCTCTCTCTCTCTCTCTCTCTCTTTCTTTCTTTCTTTCTTTCTTTCAGTCAAAAGTGGTTCCCTTTGCAACCTGGCATGGTTTATTTTATGCATCCAAATATTATTCTGAAAAGAGTCCACAGGCTTTCCCAAGATTGCCAAAAATGCTCCTGGCACAGATAGAGTTAAGGTTTCCTGAGACTACACACAGGACATTTAATAATGCAGCAGTTGGGTTTCTAGAGTAAGCCCTTCCACAGGCAGCTTTTGGGGCTGAAAAAAACCTGACCTTGAAGCAGCCCTTCTCATTGCTGCAGGTGGATGGCTCTCGTGACTCCATTTCCCTTATTTTGCTAAAAACAACAGCAATAACAAACCTGTGGCTTTGAAAGCTCCCCTTGCCATCAGGGAGACTGTTTGCTCAACTTTTATCACTGACATTGTGCCACTAACACTGACTCTTTCTCATGTTTTTATTATTGAAATCCAGTCTCATTTATAAGGGCTTTGTACACAATCCTCTGGTGAATTTAAAATCCAGGGAGAGAACCAAGAAAACAATTAAGATATTGTAGCTGAAGCAAGCAAGAAGTTAAGCACTGAGTGTATACCATCTGAGATGACACTTCAAAATGACAGCACTGACTGGTCCTCACCATGCTCAAATGGAATGTCACACACTGTTGGAGTGGTACCTGTGTACCACTCCTGGTACTAGAACCAGGAGATGAGGTAAGTGATGGAAGATGTCTTAACAGAAGCATGGTACAGACAAGCACATCAGACATTGGATAATGCTAATGGAAACTCCGATCAAAATAGGTCCACTCAATAAAAGCTATTTAGGAAATAATTGATACAAGCAGTTATTCACTTATCACCATAGCTAAGAGCAATTCAAAATTCTCACCCACAAGTGTAAAATGTATAACTTAAAATTCTGCACCTGGTAAGATAAGTAAAAACAATGTATTCTTTCACTGAACTAAAGTATAACTAACATACCATCAACATACAGCCATCATATATAGATAGGGCTGAGCCTGTCCGTACTCCTTCCAATGCTGAGTCTCTTCCATATGGCACTCTAAAATACGCTTTGATTCTGTTAAGTCTGTAAGATTTAGAATCCTGTTTAGACATCTAGGCTTCTGCTTGCTTCAGAGCCAAAGGTTTCCTTGAAACTACAAGCCACAGAATCAGCTAGCAGATCCATAGCAATGCACACATAACCGGCTCCAGCATAATGTGTCAGAGAAATAAAAGAATGAGAATTCTTGCTAATCATAGTTACCAAATTACTCACACAAGACCTGGAGAAAATTTTAGCGAGCATTTTACATCTGTGCTGCAATTAAGGTAGACCTCACACCAATGAATATTTAGTTTCAGGCTATTGTTTTCTTTTCTAGGTAATTATTTCAATTAAGCATAAAGAACCAGCCTATAGGACTCCTTGAAAAAGGATGCCTAGTGTCTCTCCCTTCACTGCTGGGTTTTCAGAGCCACAGAAAGACTAACACCCCAAACACAACCACACGCATGTATAGGTCCCACCCCAACTTCCTTGGCACATTGAAGATTTTTTTTCTCTAAACAGGAAGCTGTTGACAGTTTCCCTCATGTTTACAGAGTACTAAGAGCTCTTTTGTGCAAGAAGAATCACAACTTTCAGAGTCCAGAGCCTGTTCTCACCGCTCTCATTGTTGCTAATTATACATGCTGCAACTGAGAAAGAAACCAGTTCCAAACTGCTGTGGGCTGATGCAGAATCAGCAGCTGCAACAGGAAAAAGTTAGCTGCACCCTGCAAGGCATGGCTGGAGCTGTTAGACTCTAAACAATACCGACGGAGGGTTCCTGGAGTTCGAGGGAGCAAATTTGGCTCACACAAAATGCGATTCTCTAAATAATGTATGTTAGCAAGCATTGCGCAAGAAGATTACATTTTAACCTACTTCATGGAACATTAATCCAAATTTAACCAAATTCCAGAGTCTGCCTGAAATTGGTGACTAGAAGTCGATTCACATTCTTTGCCTGGGTCCATCAGTAGCTGCTCCTAAAGACGAAGTTGTAGGAGGTTAAGAGGAGAGGGAAAAACCACCCGGGGCTATGGAAACACAAAACTCCTGGGTAGAAAGCAAGCTGTTTACCTCACGCACAAGTGTGGGGTTTAGTAGTCCATGTTCCCGCAGCCCCTGGGAAGCAACAGCCGCAGTGGAGGAGACAGCAACAGCCACAGCCTCAGCAGCAGGGTCCAGCATCCACCAGATTCTCACAAGCCTTTGAGTGTGCGGACTCAGCCACAGACTCTGCCTCTGGCTGACGTCAAAGTCCCTGTCACATGGCCAGATAAAAGCCAAGAGAGCATTGGTTGTCGTAGCAACCACAGACCGACCGGCTCTGAAATTATTTCAATAGGTCATCTGTCACTGATGTGTGTGTGTGTGTGTGTGTGTGTGTGTGTGTGTGTGTGTGCACGCGTGTATACACATGGAGTGCAAAGCCATCGTGAATAGTGCCTGACAACCTCAACCCTCAAAGTTGTGACTCACTAGTGCCTGCAACTTTTGTGGTTAAAGCTTGTCTGTTCTTTCTCTAGTTGTCAGAAAACACTCGCTGTGACCCATGGTCTTGCTATCACAACATGAAGCCCCTCCCCCTCCACTCAAGGAAAGAAATTGTAAACATCCATGACGTGGTTTTCTTAGTGAATTAAATTACCCTGTAAACAAACCGAGGGAAAACAGTTTTCAAAGAGGATATCGATAGGAAAACTATTCTTAAAACTGAATCCACATCAGTGTACTGAGAGCATGTTGACTACGCATAGAGCAGCTGGAAGATCCTGACAGGAAATGTGCCGTAGTAAGCAGGTACAATAAATACAAGGCACATACCATCAAAGATTCTTTGGAAAAATGAAGGCTGGAAAACTTCCACAGGGGCACAAATGACCTGGTGGTTATGAGAAAAATGTAAAAGCCCCTTTGCAGGCACCAAGTCCTGCTGCCCACAATTCTCTGACCCATAAGGGCTTGCTAGAGTTTCATGTTGAGTGAATGGATCCACAGCCCATAATCCCAAGTCCAGTGGAATTACCCAGACAGAGGAGAAAAAGGTCCAGCTCACCTGTTCCCAAATTACTGCTTCGTTTCCCTCCGGGCCACTTTAGCTTACCTCTAGCTCGGTATGCATGCTTATGACCCAGTTAATTCACATTCTTAATTAACAGAAAACCAATTAAACAAAATTAAATGAAACCCAGAGGAAGGTACTATAAAAAAGCCATTTAGAAAATGTGGACTCATTCAAAAGACAAGAGAGCTAAAAGAGGGGAAGAGAGAGTGTTCTAAAAAGACCCCTATATACCCAGGTTACAAGGCTTTCACACACACACACTCACAAGAACACACGTACACATACACACACATATACATGCACAAACACGTGAACATTCACACATTCACGAACACACATACACACACACATGCACACATGTATGCATACATACATATACATATGCATGCACACTCATACACATTCTCACACAATGCACACATACACACACACACATGCATGCACACACACACACACACACACACAAGATACACGAGTAGCTCTCAGAACAACTGGTATAATTATGCCTCTGTCACAGCCTGAAATCTCTTCAGGGAAGCCAGAAGCTGCTTCTTTCACAAGACTGACGCCCAATCTGCTCGGCCGTGAAAACTTCCCATTTCATGTTTTTCTAAGATGCTTGACTTCCACACTCGCCACAGTGAAGATTAGATGGATTTTATCAGAATAGTTATTTTTTCTGATATTGTTGGTGTGTTAGTCTGCCAAATGTAGGGCAAACTATAAAGACAGATCCTTTAATTTCTGACTGGTGACAGCTGGGAAGAGATCTACCTGTTTGAATGACAGCAGTTGTAGCCAGTGCAAATTGGTTTGGATGCCTTATAAGGGGCAGAGCAACAGTTCTAATTCCCAAATTTCCATTCTGTTTATAGTTCTGGCTTTCTGTTTAGAAGTGTGGGTCGTAGTGATGTGGTGGGGGAGGGGAGCATGCGGAGACTCTGTAGGCCTCGGATTAAGTTCGGACTTGATTTAGCCCAGGCTCTGAAGCCATGCTTGGCTACTCAAGCATTTCTCCTTTCTATACATTTCAACATCAAGAGAGTAAAACTGTGACGTCAGCGGCTGCCAGAAGGTGATGCCCTCTGAAGTTCTTAGAAACCTCTACATTTCAGTACTTAAAACAGGTTCATTGATAAACTGGCAAAAATCTAACACATCTTCAGTGAGTTTTCTATCAATTTTATAGGTATGCTTCCCTCTATACTGACTTGGGTTATAATTGCTGGCAGGTTAAGCTAACCAGTAGACATTATTCACCATGAGAAAATGATGAATGAAGACCTGTTTGCTACAGCATGCATCCTCTGTCATCGATTCTCCTCTGTAAACTACATGGGATTGAGATTTTGCTTACAAATAAGGAAGGCAGCAATCATCAGTAGGGTTAATACTGTAATGCTGATCTCCTTGGAGCTCAGCCGTCTATCACTGTGGCTAATTAATTTGTGCCATCCTAGGCAGCACACAAGTGCCTTCTCCCATGACACTGCATTACACTAAAGAGGAATGTATCATCTCATTTTCTGAAGGCCAGGTCATTTGAAAGGTGAAAATGATTCACCTGATTTTCAAATATTCACTCAAACACAGTTCTCCCCAATAATTTTTACTTACTGAAAATAGAGCAGGCCCACTTATTATTAGTCTTACTGTTTTGCCAGGAATATGTGGCATGCAAACCTTGCATGCCACAACTAACAGGTGCTTTGGGCTGTGAGTAGACAATTCCAGTCAGCCCAAAAACTGTCACTATTTCTACCCTACTGTGTTAACATTAGTGGGGAGCTCTGTACCTATTCTTGGCATGCTCTGATCTAAATTTTACCTCTTTTGGTTGGACCTTGGGCAAGTCACAAAATGCCCTAAGCCACAGTGCCTCCATGCTAAGGTTGCTGTGAGGACTATGAGGGAAACAGATCCTAAGATTCTGACCCCCTGCTACAGGGCAGAGAGCTCAGTGTGTGCTAACCACGAAACTGGATGGTTCCTGCTCATCCGTCCAGCGCTGGTGTATCTACAAAGACCTCCAGGGCAAGGATCTTATTTGTCAGGTTGCCCATGGTTAGGACAGAGCCCAGACACGGAGAGGGTTCACTAAGGGCAGAATGCCTCACAGATTAGGAAAAGGATGCCAGTCAATAGGCAGACAGAAGGCTGCCCTAGTTCTACCACAGAAGAGAGAGGCTGTCCCTGAACTATCTACAGCCTCCAACGAGGCAGAAGGAAAAAAATAGAGGACAAAAATATTGAGTACTCACTAAATCTTCTAACAATGGATAGTTCTAAGTAAATTGATCTTATTCTAGTCAAGTCACGAGTAAGTTATATGATGACGTATTTTTCAGCTATTGCCATTGATGTCTGATAATAATTTACTATAACAGACATTGAGTGCTCACTATGTGTGGAATACTCCTGTAGATACTGCATATATATTAAATCACTTACTCTGTAACCATTTGAGGTTTCTTCCACATTCCACAACTAAAGAAGTCAAGTATAGATTAAGTCACTTGTCTCTGTAGCACATAGCAGAACTAGCACTGATATCTAGGAAGCCTAACTTTATAAACTTTTAGAAGTGTATTTGGCAAATATTTTTAGGCAAAGTTAGATTACTTCTAAATTTTAAAAAATTTTACACACTAGCATTGTTTTATCTTTAAAATGATGTATTATGTTTTGTGTCTGTGTGAATGTGTGTATTGTGAGTGTAGGAGCCTGCAGAGATCAGGGTTCGAGTCCTTCTGGATCTGGAGTTACCAGCAATTGTATAACATGGGTGCTTAGAACTGAACTCATGTCCTGTGAAAGAACAGTAAGTGCTCTTAACCACTGAGCCATCTCTACAGCCCCCAATGTTGGTGATTGATTGATGGTGCCAAGATCAAACCCAGGTTCTTGTGCTTGCTACACAGCACTTTACCAAATGAACTACAATCCAGGTCCTTATTTTTACTTATTTATTTTATGAGGGGGAGAAAGACAGCGCTTTCAGCATCTGGGAATTCTGAAGTCTTTGATCTAGCTTTGATCTAGGAGTAATAGGACATGGGAAAAAATGAAATGAGGATGATTGAATCAAGGAAAGTGGGCAAAATGAAACAGAGAAAGCATTAAAATTAAAATCCTACCCAAGTCATTGCAATCCCTGTGAGATCACATTTGGAGCCACAGAGACAGCGGATTTGTTTCCTAGCATGCATTCAAGCAATGTTCTCACAGAGATAACAGTAATACGTGTTATTTTAAAAGGAAGACCTTAAAGTGTACTGTGGGCTTTACTAAGAATGGCCCTGTATATTCCAATGGTTGGCCCATAGGGAGCGGCATTATTAGGAGGGGTGGCCTTGTTTAAGGACATATGTCATTGTGGGAGCAGAATGTGACATCTCATTTCTCAATTTATACCAAGTGTGCACAATCTCCTGCTGCCTGTGGATCAAGATGCAAATCTGTCATGTCCTTCTTCAGCGCCATGTTGGCCTGCATGTCGCCTTGTTTCCTGCCATGATGATAATGGACTAAATCTCTTGTAATTGTTAGCAAGCCCCCAATTAACTGCTTTTTTTAAATAAGAGTTGGTGTGGTCATGATGTCTCTTCACAGCAGTGGAAACCCTAACTAAGACAAGTACCAACAGCAACTCTAACTTTAAGTGACAAAGTCAATGATAAAAGAGAAAAACAGGATCGTGATCTGCTTGAGCTATCGGAACCAGATACCAACAATCAGATGGTTTACAAATAACGGGGGATCACTATATTGTTCTAGAGGCTGGGAAGTCTAGAACCAAGGTGCCTGATCATTCAGCATCTGTTGGAAGGCTGCTTTCTGGCTCATAGAGGGCATTGTCACTGTGTCCTCACATGATGGGAACAGCACACTAGTCCAGTCTGCCAGGCCTTGATGTTCAGGACTCAGTCAGTTTCCAAAATGCTCACACTGTGAGACTTTTACCTCAGGGTAAGGAGTTCAACACAGGAATTTTGAGGAGACACAAATATTTAAGTTATATAACATTGAGGATATCCCAACCGTATCTGCTGTTTTCTCCTTAAATAGTTGGTGTGTGTGCCTTATAGTCGTATAGACATGAGTGTGTGTGAGTACAGGTGTCCATGTGGATGTGTGTAGGGAGGCCAGAGGAAGACACAGTATCTTCTATTGTTCACAGCTTGAGGCAGAGTCTCTCACAGAACCTTGGAGCTTTCTGTTTTCCCCTTCTCCTCTGCCTTTCCTCCCAGCCACCGGTTTGCACATGCAACTCTCTTTTTGCTTTTCACACATGTTGGGACTGGTGCTATGAGTGCTCTTACCCACGAGCTATCTCCTGGCTCCAGTAATTGGAGTACTTAAGTGATATGGGCTTTAAAAATGCTCAGAAACTAAAGAGACTAAAACTAAGAAACAGAACCAAAGAGAAGAGATGCCGGCACCCAACCTTCCAGGAAGTGTTTGCTGGTTCCTGGCTGACTGGCCTGGGAGAGCACAAGGCCATAAAGCAGATAGAAACTCTGCCTGGTTCTGCTTGACCCAGGAGACAAAGTACGAGTTTAGATTCTCCAATAGGCCTCAGGGTGGCAAGCAGCTTAAATTTTCAGCTCTCATAAATGAAAAATTAAGTCCTAAAATAAATAGAAGACAAATGTATGAGGTCTTATAGAGCCAACATTCACCCCAAGATTACAATTCCTAAAATAAGTTAATTTCCTGTATTTTCATTTTCTTCTAAAGTATACAAAACCTCTCTTTATTATAATGCAAGATTATGCCTTCCAGGGCCTCTGAAAATTTTCATACATTATTTCCAAATTAATTAAAAAATCTCCAAGCAGCCAAGGATGTCATCTAACCAGCCAAGGTCTACAATGGAAACAAGAAGCAGTAGAAAGAAACCCACATGTTACTTGTCTATAGTCAACCAAGGACCTTCATATACTTCATATGTAGAAGGAAATAAATAACAGCATGGAAAGTTCTACACATAAAAGCAAGACAGGGAGCTGGGGAGATGGCTCAGCAGCTAAGAGTCAACGCTGCTCTCAACAGATGACCCAGGTTCAGTTCCCAGCACCTGTATAACCAGCTTCAGCTTCAGCAAGACAGGGAGCTGGGGAGATGGCTCAGCAGCTAAGAGTCAACGCTGCTCTCAACAGATGACCCAGGTTCAGTTCCCAGCACCTGTATAACCAGCTTCAGCTTCAGCTCCAGCCTCTGGGCACTGCACTCACATAGAGACCCCCCAACACAATTAAGACATAAAAATAAATTTCTCTAAAAAATCTGAGGAAGCAAACATGCTAAAGTTAAATAACTGAAGAACAAGATTTTCATACTCAAAAACAGAGCAAGACATGTTAGCCACAGGCAAAAGGATGCTAATGAACAGCAACAAAAATCATTGAAAACGGAAGTAGCAAAACTGAGAACCAGCAGCTACTTAAAACAAGAAAGTTGACAAGGTTCTATCAACTGAAGGGAAAAATGGAATCAAAGTGTTATTGTCATGAAAGGAGGTGCATCTCTACACAGTTGTCATTATAAAGATACTGTGGCATCACTACAGAGTTGTTATTATAAAGATAATGTGGCATCACTACAGAATCTTCACTACAAAGACACTGTGGCATCACTACAGAGTTATTATTACAAAGACACTGTGGCCAATGCTAAACTTATAAAATAGACAATCTAGGAAAGAATTTACTCATTTATTAAAAAATGAAAATAACTAAAACTCATCCAATATAAAACATATAATTTGAACAATTCTATAAACTAGCAACAGAATTGAAATGATAATTGTGTACTTCCTCCAAAAGAAAATTCTAGAACTACAGGGGATTTTTCAAGAAATGGAGAAAGAATTGACACTAATTGTACACAATCTCCTCCAGGGGGAAAGCACAAGAAATATTCATTTTATTTTAGGAAAGTGGTAGTATTCTAATGCCAAAATCAAAGACAATATTAAATCTTTAACGAAGTGCCAGGAAATGTAATCCTCAAATATATAAAGGATTATATACTGAAAACATTCAAGTTTGTTGTGATGGCAAAGCTTGTTTGATATGTGAAGATCAATTTATTTATTCTGCCATACCAAAAGAAAATTAATATAGTTATGCCAATCTGATGTAGAAAAAGCCTTTGAGGAAAGTTAAAATTCATAAGAAAACTAGAAACTATTGGCTAATTCATAATTAATAAAGAACATCTACCAAAAGTTTACATAAAACCCCATACACCAGAGAGAAAATGAACTTTTCTCTTACATTAGGAGCAAGGTGAAGGCAAGCACAGTTATTCAATGATAATCTAGACATTCTAGATACCTAATAAAAGTAATGTACAGAGGTAGCTGGTCAAGGCACATCACTGGCATGCACAGAAATGTCAGAATAAAATCTTGCTTTCTGTAATTAGCATATGTTAATAAAAATAAATTAAAATTATCCATAATTTCCAAAGAAATTAAATCATGCAGACTAAAAGGGAAATAACTAAAATAGTCTCTATTAATTATGGATGAAATTATTATCTATTCAGAAAATTTGCAGCACAAATAAAAATGAAAAACCTTCTACAATTAATAGGCAGATTCAAGAACAGTATAGTATTAAAAATGACAATAAAAATAAAATGTATTTCTGCACATTAGCAATGGACATGTAGAAATTGCATTTTAAAAATGTCATTTATAATGTCTCAAAATGAATGGAATACATTGTATGCCTAACAAAACACATGCATAGCTTATATCCTGGAGGAACAATGAGAGAAATTTTAAAAAGGCTCAAGTAACAGAGGAACTGTTTGCACATATTGAAAGGCTCAACATAGTGAAGACTACAGTTTTCCCTTGATTGATACACAGGGTTGATTCTAATAAAAACTGTAGCAAGATTTTTTTTGTAGCTATACATGTTTTAAAAACAATATGGGAAAAGAATGGAATTTCTACAGTTAAAATAAATTTGAGTAAAAAATTTAAAATGGAAGAGGCCATTCTACCTAATTTTGAGACATATTAAATGGCTATAATTATAAAGACTGTGTGATAAGGGCATAAGGACAGTAACGGATCAATGCTCCAGGGAGAAATCTGAAAAAATCTCACAGGTAGCCTTTGAGGAAGTATAAATCATGACCATGCTATGGTGGAATTTTGTTCATCCTGTTTCAGACAGGGTTTCACTGTGCTTTTCAGGTTGGCCTCCAACATGAGGTTCTTCTGTTCCATGTTCTGAGAACTAGGAGACTGACCATTCCTCCTGCTTCTTGCCCCTAACCCCCCGAACCACTCTCTTGGCTCACCTGTAGCTGCAGGTGGTCTTGAACTTGCTCTGTAGCCCAGGCTAGCCTCCTACTCATAATCCTTCTTGTAGGTTAACAAAAGCTAATCCTGGATGTACAGGCATGTGTCATTATGCCTGGTTTAGGCCAACTGATTTTGATTAACATATAAAGACAATTACATGGAAAAGAAAAAAAATTTCACCATAACATAATAGAGGAATTAGTTATTTATAAGGGGCAGAATGAACTCAACCTGAACTTTTCATCTTACACACAAATCCATCAGGTGGCTGTGGGGAGCTGTATAGTTTGAAGAAGCATCAGGGAAAATTTGGGAGGTCTGCTCTGGAACAATGCTCTTGTACACTATAAAGATTTGTTGCTTGTATTGGTTTAATAAAATGCTGATTGGTCAGTAGTCAGGCAGGAAGTGTAGATGGGGCAACCAGACTAGGAGAATTCTGGGAAGAAGAAAGGCAAAGCGGTAAATGCCAGCCAGACAAAGAGGAAGCAAGATGAGAATGCTGCAGTGAGAAAAGGTACCAAGCCACATGAGTAAACATAGATAAGGATTATGGGTTAATTTAAGTTTTAGAACTAGATAATAATATGCTTAAAGGACTAGCCCAGCAGTTACTATAATAATAAGCCTCCGAGTCAATTATTTGGGAAGTGA
Organism: Sigmodon hispidus; assembly: GCA_004025045.1. Taxonomy (NCBI): domain Eukaryota; kingdom Metazoa; phylum Chordata; class Mammalia; order Rodentia; family Cricetidae; genus Sigmodon; species Sigmodon hispidus. The sequence continues at coordinate 11,770 of PVIH01014878.1, forward strand.
CTGCTGGGTATTTGAGTTTCTGGCAGGACAGAAACGTCTGACTACTATCTAGACGTAAGTAACACTCAGGCCATGACTTATAAAGTAAGAGAGCAACAGAAGAACATGTCTGTCCTGCTAAGAGGATAAAATGTCTGGGGACAGACTGGAGGAAGAATATTTGCAAGTGGAAAGACATAAACAAAAAAACAAACAAAAACCCTCCCTCATATTGAGGTTACAAAAAGAACTCCCAAGATTCAGTAATAAATAAACCAACCAGAAAAGGGGTAAAAGACAAAAAAATAAATGTTATCAAAAATACAGTAAATATGCACACAAAACATTTTTAATGTCATTAGTTGTAAGAGTTATTTCTTATGGTCACCGAGGTGACACACTTACATGTAGATGTGAGGACATTTATAGAGAGATTTAACTGAAGAGGGGGATTTACCTTGTAGGTAGGTAGCACCATTCACAGACTGGGGGGTCTCAGACTAAATGAATAAAAACGTCTTATAGACATATTTACCAGAAAACAAGTATGATCTATTTAAAATCATATTACAAACACACATACATACACACAAATACTTAACAATTTATTATATCTGTTTATGTGAGTGTGTGTGTGTGTGTGTGTGTGTGTGGTGTGGTGTGTGTTCCAATGACTGCAGAGGACAGGAGAAGGTATCAGAGCCTCTGGATCTGGAGTTACAGGTGATTGAGCCACTATGTAGGTGTTGGAAACTGAATCTGGGTCCTCTGCAAGAACTGCAAGTGTCTTAAACTGAGCCACCTCTCTAGACCCTATACACATACATACATACACACATACATACATACATACACACATACCATGAACGCAGATGGAAAGAAAGCAAAGGGAAATGTGAGAGAAGAGTGGAAGATGTACAATGGCATGTATAAAAATGTTCTAACAATGTTTCTTTGAGTCCTAACCAATAATAATAATAGGAATAAAACAGAGTAGGCAAAAGCAAATATCATAATCCTAAGGGTATATCAACAATGAAGAATATTTATTCAAGAAAATGTAGAATTTTGGAAAAGCGCTGTTATTTCACAACACAGGAATGATTCTTCCCTCCTTCCTGAATCCTCAGGGCAGTGTGATGGATGTTCCTCTCTGAGAAGGCAGAGCATCCTTTTCCCTTTGATTTTTAATCAATGGCACAGCCTCTCCCTAGAAGAAGCAGCCGACCGGCAGCCATATACTGCAGAGTGAGACCTTGTACCAACAACAACAAATATAGTTTAACCAAAGCACCAAACAGATAAATAAGCAAATGACAACATGGCAAAAGAGAAGCTGATGTCCCAAAGCGCCATGTTTATACTACCTTAAAGCCTTAGCTCATGATAGGAAGTCATAAAACAAAGAAAAGGATCATGTATGGATGATAGCTAGGTAGATAAATAGACAGGTAGTAGATAGATGATAGATAGATAGATAGATAAATAGATAGATAGATAGATAGATAGATAGATAGATAGATAGATAGATAGATAGGTAGATAGGTTAAAACATTGGCAAACAAACAAACAAACAAACAAACAAACCAAAAACCTGCCTGTGAGAAGGCCCAATGTCTTACAGACTTCACAGCAGCCATTATTAAGATTCTAAGAGAGTAAAAGGAAGCCATGATTCTTTATTAGACCAAGAACTACTGCAGCAGTGTCTTATTGAATAAAACACAGCAAGAAGAGACAGAAGTTGTGTGAAAGAACACAATGGAAATTCCAGGGAGTTTCCAGAAATCCCGGAGTAAAATTTCACTCTAGAAAATCAACAGTAGAAAAATAGAATGAGTGAGGTTGAATATATATTAGCAGACATTATGTGGCACAAAGAACAAAAGTAAAAAGATCATAGGAAGATAAAGAGAACTCTAAAGAAATGTGGAACACCATTATGACCCAAGCACGACTCACTCACAAGTTTTTCCACATGAAAGGAAAACCTATGCATCCAGTGAACTCAGGGACTTCCACGTGGGGTAGGGGCAAAGGCCGCTTTCTGCACATATTCTAGGAAAAATGCTAAAAGCCAAAGGGGAAAGAAAATACTGGAAGTAGGAGGTGACGGTTGGGGATGGGTCAGTTGGTAATGTCACTTGCTGTAAACTCTGAGGATTGGGGTTTGGAACCATGGGCAGTGTGGACCACTGTAATCCCTTATATATACATGCTCACATATGAGAACGTACACATATGTATACATACCATATACATTGCACATGAGCCCACATGTGCACCTATACACATGAGGACATGGATCTACACTATGTATGTGCATCATACAAAACACATATAAAAAAATGAGAGTAGCAAATAAAAATTCTCTCATCACCTACCAGGGAGCCTTAATAAGATTAACAACTGACCCTTCATCAGAAATAACAGAGGCCAAAAAGCAATGGGAAGAGATGTGAAAGGCTCATACAATGGCCACTGTCGCCTAGCCTAGTACCTCTGTGACCTCACCATTCTGTCCCAACTGAATTGGACAGCATAAAAGCATTTAATTTCTCAAAAGGTTGATAATCTATGATTTAGGCATTTTCTTCTAGTATCTGAGGAAAAGTATAATAAAACCCATTCAAGTCAAAGGTATAAAAAATAGAAGGGATTAAATAGAAACCATCTTACAGTACAGAAAATGAGAATATCCTAAGCTGGTACTTAGGAGAAATCAATGCAGGTAATAGGTTCCTACAAGAGTAATCAAGAAAAAGAGATGGACCAAATTATTAATATTTGTAATAAAAGGGGACATTGTATAGGACGGCAGCATGTGAAGAAGAAATAACAGATTCGTCAGGTTAGTCTAGAATACCCCTCAGTGGCTACTTTGGTCTGTTGTCTTCTCCCACCCCCATCCTGTTGTCTTTTCTTACACCCAGAGAGGATGTAACCACAGGCTACTTGAACACCTCCAGACACAGGGAGCTCTTCTCTAAAAAGTGACAAGCTACCCCTTCATAAGGATAGTCTATGACAAACGTCCTCTCCATAAAACTCTAATGTCAGCCAGATTCCTTTCTGGTTGATGAAGAGTGAACGGAATCCCCATGTCACGTGACTGCCCTTGAAAGCATTTGCTGTGTATGGAGCAGACCTCAGGCATTTCTTGTTCTTGCTTATAGATAGATGTTATAGCTGTCCCAAATAAAAGCAAGTGTCCTTGCAGCTCTGTGACACTGGAATTAAGTACAGGCCACAGGTTCAGATAGACACAGCCATGCAGCTTTCCAGATTCTTCCTCACAAACAAGCAGCTTTCCAGGTCTTTCCTTCACTCTCTCCTCCAGTTCCTCTGCCACACTACTCTGAGGAAGCACTGAAGGAAAACTGACAGGCCTCAGGGGCCGGGCGAGCACCAGAGAGATGGTGCTGTGAGCTGGGGGAGCCCGACTCACTGAGATTTCCTGGAGAAAAGGTTCCCATGTCTATCTTGTTTCTCTCTGGACTTGTAGCTGAGATACTGACAAAATTCTGTTTTATTTAAGTCACAACTGTGGCACATCAGACTTAAAACCAGCTGTTAACATCGAGAACTCTGTAGCTGAATGTCACGTTATAAAATTTCGAGATTCTAAAGAAATCCTTAAAGATAACAGGATAGTGCATGCAAAAGGAACCATGAGAGAAATAGTGAGGAGAAAACTTAATTTATCTACATAATTAAGTGAGTGACTTTTAATTAATGTGCACTAATTATACAATGAGCATTTAGTCTTTTAGGAAACTTAGTTATATGGGTGGATAAATAGGAGAAGGGGGTGGGTAGAGGAAAAAACAGAGGGTAGGAGAGAAAAAGGAATAATTCTTTACATAAAACTAAGAATTTGTTTTGTAAGAAAGTGGTCCACAAGTTACCTCTTTATATTTAATCTCCCACACAATGGGAAAGACAAAATACAATTTCCTACCAGCAACAAGCATGTAATCTCTGATATGATCTTTTTTAGTGTGTGTGTGTGTGTGTGTGTGTGTGTGTGTGTGTGTGTGTGTTGGCGCCTGTGAAAACCAGAAAAGGGGTCAGATCGCTTGGAGCTGAATTTCCAGGTGGCTGTGAGCTGCCTGATGTAGGTATTAGGATCTAAGCTTCTGACCTGGGAAAACAGAACACTCTTAACCGTGAAGCCAGCTCTCCAGACCCCAGATCTTAAGAAAGACCACCTAGGGACTTCATGTTCTCTGCCCTCAGAGTGCTACTACTACATGTTTACAAATCTGATTTTTCTTTTTTGCAATTATCTGTCTTTTTAATTTTTTAATTTTTATAGAATAAAGTCTCATTTTTTTATCCATGATCCTCTTGTTCCTATTCCCTTCCCCCTCCAGACCCCTCCTGATCAGTCTTCAGCCTCCCTCTCCCCCTGCTGCCATCCCCTCCCCAGAAAGGTAAGAGGTCTCAAGGTGGAGTAGCTCAGCATCCACTCCAGGCAAGTCCAATTTCCTCATCCTAATATCAAGACTGAGTTAGGTGTTCCTCTAGAGGGACTGGGCTCCAAGATGCCAGTCCATGCACAGAAACACAGTCTACAGTAATAAAAAAAAGTTTGCTACTGGCATAGAAACAGACTTGTAGATCAATGGAATCGAAGACCCCGACATTAACCCACACACCTATGAACACCTGGTTTTTGACCAAGAGGCCAAAAATATTCAATGGAAAAAAGAGAGTATCTTCAACAAATTGTGTTGGCATAACTGGATGGCAGTATGTAGAAAAATGCAAGTAGATGCAAGTCTATCACCCTGCACAAAACTCAACTCCCAGTGGATCAAAGACCTCAATATAAACCCATCTACGCTGAACTTCATAGAAAAGTGGGAACTTCCCTCCAATGCATTGCAATTTAAAAAAATAAAAACAAAGAAAAACATTTACTTGGGGCTAGCTTACAGGTTCAGAGTTTTAGTCCACTGTCATCATGGTGGAAAGAAGGGTATCATGCAGACTGACAGGGTGCTGGAAAGGAGCTGAGAGTCCAACATCTGGATCCACAATCATCTGGAGATGAACTGAGACAAACTTCCTCCAGCAAAGCCACACCTACTCCAACAAGGCCACACCTCCTGATAGTGCCACTCCTATGGGCCACAAATCTGATTTTTCAATCATAACCATTTCTTTCACTCTCTGAAGGGTGGGGAAGTAGGCGGGGGAGATGGAGGAATTGGGATGTCTGTGTGGACAGGGCGACCCTGGCCAGTGTCCCACAGTGCAGCCACAGGGTTGCTGCACTACTCTGCATTCTGATGGGCAGACCATGAGCTGTGGAATAAGGCACAGTCAGACATATGACATCCTGGCTCTGTAACCTTGGACAATTTATTTAACCCCTCAAAGCCTTAATTCCAATAAATATAAAATGGAAATGCTAACAACTGTGTGGAATGTGGTCATAAAGCATGGTGTTTAGTCAGGAAGCAGGTAAAGTATGGGAGACAAAGCTAATCTCCTGAATTAGAATGAATAATTAAAAAATTTGCTTATTAGGGTCCGGGTCACCCTAAAGTCTTGTTTTCCAAAATTATTTAAAATGTAACTTTTTGTTTTTACTAAATTCCTTAGTCAGCAAATCATAATAATCCATAATAATGGGGGCACTATTAGTTCTCATCCTTACATTTTCATAGCCTGTATTTCCATTTAATAGACTTGATGATAGTTAAAACTGCAACATGCCAGACTGAGCTATTATGTGGTTGCTTTTTTCCTTTCTTTTTTGCAAAAGAGAGAAAATAGGACAGAAATGTATTGGCTTGCTGATATGAACTTCTCTTCTAAGGAAGTCATCCATTATAGAGCAAACTACAGGGAACTGGAGAGATGGCTCTTCCAGAGGACCCGGATTCAGTTCCCAGCCCTCACAGAACAGCTCACAATTGTTCTGGGAGATCTAATACCTTTTTCTGGCCTCTGTAAGCACAAAGAATCATGCATGTGACACACAGACACATGCAGACAAAATGTTTATACACATTAGAAAAAAAGAAATTAAAAAATCAAACACACACATGCATGTACCTCAAGAACTACTGACACCTAGTTATTCAATTCAAAGATTTTTTTTTTTATAATGACATTTATAGACATATAAAACACAAGTATTTTAACAGTGTAACAAATGTCTTACTTTAATATAACCCAGTATTTACAAATCCCAGTGTAGCAGCAGGCAAACTGGCTCAATAATTAAGAGCACTGGCTGTTCTTCCAGAGGACCGGGGTTTGATTCCCAGAACCCACATGCTGGCTAACAACTACCTGTAACTCCAGGTCTAACAATCTCTTCTGATCTCTGTGGACACAGTATTTACTTGGTATACAGACATAACACACAGGCAAAATACTCATACATATAAGTAAATAATGCTTTTAAAAATTAAAAAAAAATCTTGATGTAGCAAAAGTAACTAGGACAATCAAAGCTTTTATCTTCTGATGACTATAAAAAGTTAATTTAAAAAACTACTTCATTGTATTTTCTCAGAGGGTATGAACATCAATAGCCTTAGGATCGATCAGCCACTGATTTGGGGCAATGTGCTAGAGGGGTAATCCTCTGCTGCCACCATGATCTCTGGAATTTATGAACATATTACTGTTCATGGAACAGAGAAATTCAAGTCATCAAAAAGTTTTCTTTAAAAAGAGTCCCTTGGACCACCTAATTTTACCTAATGTTTCCAGCTTTGAAGATGGATATAAGGCCCAGAAAGCAAAATGAAGTCTGAATAGAGACAGGAAATAGCCATGAAGCTTCAACAGTTTGTTATAGCAAGAAGTAAACACAGGCATATCATGGTGGGCAAGGTGCTATGGAAATGAAGATGAGTCCTACCTCTAGGGCCTAGCAGAAAGAAGGGATAGAAGAAAGTCCTCAAGGAAAGAGATGACTCTTCCAGCTGGGACAAAGCCTATCTGGAAGAACTGCTGAGTATCTTCATTGTAGTGGGATTATGTTGTTGCTTTGTAAATAATTGTCCTGCCTACTGGTTTAGTAAAAATGCTGATTGGCCGAAGGCAGACAGGAAGTGTGGGCAGGGCTACCAGACTAAGAAAACTCTGGGAAGAGGAAGAGCAGAGCAGAGATGCCATAGAGAAGTCAGAGAGGGGCTGGAGAGATGGCTCAGAGGTTAAAAGAAGTCAGAGAGACCAGTACAGAAGCCAGCAGATGTAAAGGACAGCTGTGTTCCTCTGAGAAAAGGTACCGAGCCACATGGCTGAACAGGATAAGAATCATGAGTCCTGTCGTGTATATGTGGAGGACACAGGACAGCTGCTAGGGTGCTCCTCTCCTTACAGCAGTTAGGTCAAGGTCTTGTTCCTGCCTAGCTCTCCTGGCTGGCTGGCTCCTGAGCATTAGCATTTCCTGTCTCCACCTCCCCCTCACTGTAGGAGATCTGGGATTACAAATGCCTGCCATCACATCCAGCTTTTTATATGGACCCCAGTGGGACAGACACTTTTCCTTCTTGAACCATCTTACTGGCCCTGAAGAGAAGATTTCTGACTCATTAATGCTGTCTACTTGGGAACAGGGAACAGCAGAACCTTCTATTTTAGAGTGAGTGTCTCTGCAGTCCATGTTCCCAGCTACCATCTCTGAACTCCCAGGCCTTCCTGGTGCCTGAAATCACCCTTTAGGTTCTCAAAACCTTCTCAAAACTATGCCAATAACTTCCTTTTGGCTTAAGCCAGCTTGAGATGTTCCTTACTCAGAAGCAAAAGTGCGCTGATAAAATCAGCGTGTTTGTCCTTCATACAGCATCATGAACCCCTCAAATATGAAAACAGACCTTGGACACCACCAGCTCAGTTGATACATTTATTTAAGGCTTTCAAAGGAGTACATTCTGTGTGCAGGGCCCTCTGAAAAGCTGAAGGATGTGATGTTAAACAAAAAGACACAGACCACGGCCATGTGGAGTTTTGTAGTTGCTGAAAAAACAATCACCATTTGCTAAATGATGTCTTTACAGACTGATAGCACCTAGGGCTAGGGTGAGAGGGTCTCACTGAAGGTCGCTCTGAAGACACAGAGGAAGAACTGGGTCTTAGCACAGAAAACAGTGAGTATAAAACCGTGTGCATGAGACACAGCTAGGCAAGTTAACAGAACGGAAAGACAGCCATAATGGAATGCTAGCACCAGTAAGTGCAGGATAAACCAGGGCACTACGGGACACTTGAGGTTTGCTGTTGTTATTTATTTACTTACTTTTGTAGTGGTAGGGACTGAATTTATGCCCTTTCACATGCTAGGTAAGCATTCTACCTCTGAGCTAAATTTCCTATCCCACCCATTTATTTTGAGACAGGTCCCATTAAATTGCCTGGTCTACAGCTGATCCTCGAGATCCTCCTGCCTCAGTCTCTGGGATTATAGACCTGCCTTTATGGGATGTTTTGTAAGCTACGGTAACAAGGGGTTCACTGAGCTCCTGTTTAATGTTGGTCAGTAGCGGGTAGAATTTAGGTTGTTCAAGGTCAATTAGAAGATTTTAAAATAAAGCTTTCTAAGATTTGTTTTCCATTTCTAAGGGTAACACATGCTAATTATAGAGCAAAACCCAATTTACCCTAGCAGAAAAAGCACCATGAAAAGCCCCTCAAGTTACATAGTCTGTATAACACACAGAAGACTTGTATACCATATGATTATCCCTAGGAATTAGACATTTTAAAAACACCTTCTATTGTAAAGGTGCTCTAGCCATACAATAGAAAATGTAGGACTATGGTGAAAATCTCCACTAAGGACCGACCTCTTGTCCAACCAATGCTGGCAGCTTGCCTGATTCTTGTTACATGAGTTGAAGATTGAAGGTATTTATGTTAAGAAAATATCTCTGATAAATACTATCAGGTTATATAATCTAAATAGCTCATACTTATACAAATGAATCAAGAATTTTATTAGAGAATTACACCAGACAAAGGAGACGTTACTCCGCGTCTCTGTGGTGTCCTAGAGGAGAGAAGCAAAAGGACTTCACATTAGCACAATCTGTAAGGCTGAAGGTACCCTAACACCAACTTCCTCACATGGAAACGAGAGGATAATACCTCACATCGATACAGTTGCGAAAATCCTCAACAAAACCTTAGCAAATCCACCTAGCAGTGCTTAAGAGAATCATAAGCTACAAGAGACTACTGAGGATGTCAGATGCAGCTCAAGATTTTCAAATTAGTTTATGAGTCAGTCACATGATATTTCATATCATCCTATTAAAATGCATAAAAAGCATTTGACAAACTCCAATATCTGTTCATGATGAAAACTTTCAGCAAAAAAGGACTAAAAGAGGCCTTCCTAACTCTGTAAGAGCAGCTTCAGAGAACCCAGAGCTACATCACACTTTAGGGCACAATGCTGAGGCTTCCCCACCAAGATCAGTAACACAGCAGAGATGGTGCCGTAGAACATGTCTCCGTTAGCACCTCCTAAAAATAAAACACTCAGGTATCAATACAACTAAATATGCATAGGACACAAGGAAGACAGTAAAACTCCAATAAGTGAAGTCAAAGAATGGAAGAATAAAGAGACATTCTATGTACAAAGACAAGAGGTAATATTGTCACCTTCTCTGTTCTCCACTACCTGATCTATAGCCCTGTGTGGTACTGCTACAGCCTCGGTTCTGAACACACACATGTGCAGTTTGCATTGAGCATGCTGTCACCACACCACATATCACTAACACCGCCTGAGACACTTCAGTGCAGGTTCAAGGCTGCTGCGGGGCAGAAGCTGTGGTGATCTTACTGTACATACAAAGATTTTTGCCCTTATAGAAAAAAAATGATTTAATTACAGAAAACAAAGACGGAATATTTTCTTGCCATCATTCCTCAGCATGTATGAAATCAGTATATCTTCAGATTGAATTTTGATACAATGTCCAATTTAAGCTGTTTGAATTGTTGATTTGAGTTACTTTAAAATCATTAGGTGAATTTTGGCTTAGGATTAAGACAAAATTCCTAACAATTTTTGAAATGACCTTAAACATCTGCTATTTTGTGCTATGCTTTTATGCAAAACCATGTTCTCAGCCTTAATGGTTATACAATCAAAATATTAATTAGCTGGAGAATATTGAAGATACTTGACCCCCTGTAGCATCAAATACTCAGCCAAGATTAACTTTTATGTATAAGGCAAACAAGGACATCAGTCTCACTAGTAACAAATTCACTTTCATCTTTCATGACTGGTATAATCATCTGTGAACCAAGGGATTGTTTTTTAAAATGAACTTCTTTATACATTTTAAATCTTTAATGTTTGCCTCTTCCCATTTTATACACGTGTAGAACTGCATCACATTAGATTCCTTTGGTGAAAGGAACCGCAAGCAGGAAAAGTTGAAGAACCTTTGATCTTCAAAGATACAATAGACTCCAATTGAAACTCCAGAAAGTTAGGACTTGTCATCGGATGTCAGCAATGCGGCCAGGAGGTTCATCTAAGGAGCCCACAGGCCCAGAGTAGCCAGCAAGTTTCTAAGAATGAACAAAGTGAGGATTGACAGTGAGTGAGGTCAAGACAGAACCTTTTTCTATAAGGGCAAAAATCTTTGTATGTACAGTAAGATCACCACAGCTTCTGCCCCGCAGCAGCCTTGAACCTGCACTGAAGTGTCTCAGGCGGTGTTAGTTATATGTGGTGTGGTGACAGCATGCTCAATGCAAACTGCACATGTGTGTGTTCAGAACCGAGGCTATAGCAGTACCACACAGTACCAAATCTGTGGCTGGTGAGAGAGCAAACAGGTGATGGGAAAGAGTCCAGGGCTCCCAAATAAACTTAGATAATCAGTTGATCAATTGGTAATAAAATGGAGCAATGATAGTCTTTCCAAAATAAATCTGCTGGGCGCTGGGGTCATAGGTCAGGTCACAGCACCTGCCCGACAGGAATGAGGCTCTGGGTTTTGGAACAACTGAGTGTCCAGATGTAAAAGAGAAAAATATCTAGCACAAAGCTTACCATAACCATCAAAAAAGCTAGCTCGAAGCTGATCATCTTGTCGGGGAGGGTATTCTGGACATAGGACGGAGTGGAAATGACGAAAGATACATTGTATACATGCTTGAAACAGCTAGAGAGCTAATAAAAAATATTCTTTTTTAAAAACAGGCTCGCTAGTCTGAAGCAAAATGCCTTAGAAGATAATTGAGGAGAATCTAGGTGATTGCTGCCATGCTGGGCTTTTAGGTCCAAATCCAGAGCATGACTCATGAGAGAGGTACTTGATAAAAACATAAAAATTATTTTTATTTATGAAAAAACTATGTAGAGCTAGAGAGATGTTTTGGCAGTTAAGAGTGTTTGCTGCTCTGCTGGAGGACCCGAGTCACCCACATAGGGCGGCACATAATTTCCTGCAGCTCCAGGGCTAGCATATCTGATGCCTTCTTTTGTCTTCTGTGGGTTCATTCATACATACATATGCATAAATAAAATTAAATTAATTAAATTTAAAAATAAAACTCATTGGACTGGAGACTTGGCTCTGTAGATGGGGTGTTTGCATACAAACATGAGCCCCTGAGTTTGATCCCGGCCGCCCAGGTAAAAACTGCCCAGAGGGCAACATGCCTGAAATCCAGTGCTAGGGAAGCCCCATGGGATGCGGATCCGGGGTCCTGCAGGACAGGCAGTTTTGAAGAACCAGTGAACTCCAGGTTCAACGAGAGATGCTGTCTCAAAAGCTAGTATGGAGAGTGATTGAAAAGGAAAGGCACCTGATACTTAACTCTGGTGCAGAGTGAACGCACGTGTGTGTGTGTGTGTGTGTGTGTGTGTGTGTGTGTGTGTGTGTGTGTGTGCGCGTGTGTGTGCTGTGCAAGTCAGTGTCAGAATAACAAGAAAGTTATAAACTTGTCTCTGAGAAAATATTTGCCAAAGATACATCTGGAAGAACACTGCCATCCAAAATACTCAAAGAACTTTCAAATCTCCGCAAGAAACCTCATTGGAAACCTGCCCAAGAAACATAACAGATATCACAACAAAGATATATAGTATAAAAAATTTATATGGACATATGCACTGTTATTAGATATTACTAGCAAAATGTACATCAGAATAAAGCACTGCTGCACGTCCTCTAGAACTGTCAAAATCTGAAACACAGACAACACCAAATGCTGGTGAGCACGCTCACTGCTGGTGGCAACGCAGACATTTAGACAGTAGATTTGTAAAAACATACCCTTAACATGTGGTACTGACACTGCATCCTTTATCACTTACCTAAAAGAGCTGAAAAGTAGCCCATGGATGTTTATAGCAGCTTTATTCATAATTGTCAAGCTTTGGAAACCACCAAGATGTCCAGATGATAGAGAAATAAATAAAAACTATCCAGACCCTGAAATATTATTTACTATTACAAAGAAATTAGATATGAGGCCATGAAATGACATGAAAATGCCATAAATATATATTACTAAGGAAATGATACCAATTAGAAAACTTACACATGATACCATCTGCAAGATACCTGAGCAAGGCAAGTGATGGTCAGGGGCAGAGCACAGGAGAGTATGTGTTTGTAAAACTATATGATAATGAAGTGTGTGAGAATATGTATTCCCAGACACATCTCTTTGATATAAAGGTCACCTTGATCTGAGGGCCCTGGGAAAACAGCAAAAGGGAGACACTCCAATCTCATCCCTTTCTTTCTTAAAAGCATTGGATAAAAGCTCCATGAAACAGATGTCTTCCCTCTTCCAGGAAGAAAAAAAAAAAGATACATTCTTTAATTCTATATGGATCTGAAAATAATTGCTTTTTTCCCTCCCCACACAGTTTCCTTTCTTCCGGTTTCCATTCCTTGATGGCGGATCTAAGATGCATTCAGGCCACTCACCTGCCTCTTCCTTCCTGGGCACTCGTGCCATGTCCGCCTTACAGGACATTTGGATGTTCCCTTCCATTAGGGCAGTCTAGGCCTACCTGATTCAGCCTTCGGAGGTGGGGGCGACTTTTCTCCCTCATAACACTGCATGATGGACAAATTTAAGTTCAAAGAATGTGCAACACCCAGAGTGAACTGATCCTGCTCCATACAGCATCCAGAGTGAACCTTAGTCCTACTATGTACAACATCAAGGTTGCACACAATGGATTTGGGTACACAAATGACTTAGGTGTCAGTGTAGAGTCAAATGTCACCATGTGAGAACTGGTAACTGCAGAAGGTACAAAGGACAGGGTACATGTCCTCTGTCTTTTTAAATTTTTTTATGAATCCAAAACTGCTTTGACAAAATGAAATCTAGACTGGAAAAATGACTGAGTGGTTAATATCCTTTCCACATGAGCCAAAGGGTGAGAGTTCAGATCCCCAGCACTTAGGTAAATGCTGGGGGTTGTGGCAACCTGCTTGTAATTTCTGCCTTAGGAAGATGGGACAAGGGATCCTTGGAGTGAGGTGACTAGCAAGCCTGGCCATTCTGGGTTTGACCAGGAGACTCTGTCACAAAGGATAAGTTCAGGAATGATGTGGGGAGACTCTTAATTGACTTCAGGCCTCCACAGGCAGGTGTACATATGTGACCACCAAACACGTAGAGAAAGAAGAAAATTCTAAAATAATTAAAAATTGGTCTTTAAAGGTTGGGGATGCAGTTTAGTTGGCAGAGTGCTTGTTCAGCATGCACAAAGCCTTGGACTCAACCCCCCAAATTCAGAAAACAGGTATGGTAGCATTGACCTGTAATCTCAACACTCAGGAGGTAAAGGCAGGAGGATTAGAAATTTGAGGCTAGCCTAAGATACACGAAATCCTGTCTGTACATTTTCACAATAGTTAGAACAGATTATCCCACTTGCCTAGTCATAACTTGCTCTTCAAAAAGTTCTGTCTGTTTAAAAATGGTGTTTTCACCATTCAAGCCAGTTACCATGTTTCTCTCTTCCTTGTTCAAAGCCAAACTGAGTCCTTGTCACAGGATCCCTGGGCCAGAATAGAAGCCTTTGCGCTTCCGGGAATGTGCTTCCAAGCCTGGCAGAGTCAGGCTTCCTGCTCCAGTGGCACCTGGTCAATGCGTCCTCTGCACAGCTGCCCATTTTAGTAGCTAATGCCTTGGGATTTGTTCTCTCTGGGCCATCATTTTATTTCCTTGCCACCCCCTTTAAGACAATGGCTCTCTTTAACTCTCTCACAGTTCCCAGGCCTACTAGGAACCTATTTCAGCCTCCTGCCTTGTGAGTCACTGACAGTTTGAATGCAGGTATACAGGAATGCAGGGTCCATGCAGGCTTTTGGTTCTTTAGCCAAGCAGTCACCAAAATAGAATGAATACAAAATAGAGAAAAGAGATAGAGTTGACAGAAAGATGTATTTTACTGTTCAGCTGCCAAGAAGGCCTCGTGGACGGTCAGATTTTCAGAATAATCACCCTACAGAGAAGATCTGAGAGCATCTCATTCATGGCCCCACAGCCTGAAAGACACATTATTCTGGACGGGTCAGGTGGAGGCGGCCTCTTGTGAATGCAGCCTTTTGAAGCAGTGCTAAGCTACCCATGTTTTAAAGGGCCCCCTGACATCAGAAATTTCCAACAAGATTTGGCTCTCAAGGACTAACACAACATCCTCACAGGTGTGGAATAACCAGACATCTAAAAAGGAATATTCTTTAAGCCAGATGCGCAGGTGATGGGAATCTAAGGGTCTATTTTGTCTGGCCTGTGGACTCTCTGGTTCAGGGTGGGCATTCTGAACCAATGTGGTGGGGTTGTGAAATCATCTCAACTGTCCTAAAAGAAGCCTGAGGGGATTTCACCCTGGGAGACATCTAAGCTGAGCAATATATCCTTGAAAATGCTGACATTTAAAAACTATAAAATGGAACCCTAAAGTGAACACTTCACCCACTCTGTTATCACATACAAGAACTCCCCTCCGTTTCTCATGCAGCTTCTAACTTTCACTTTGATAATGAGCACAATAACAAATAGTTACAGAACCGTTACAGGGGAGGATCCCCAGCCCGTTCCACTGCACAAGCACTTCACTAGGATTCTCTCACTCAGTTTTCAAAGCAGCCACATGTGGTACAAACCACAAGTCCAAGTGAGACGAAGGTAAGTCTTGGTAGGGCATCTGCCCTGCATGAAGCACCTGGTGCCTGGTGCTCTGGCAAGGGCTGCCATTCAAATCCAGAACTCCGAGAAACCAAACATGTTTGATTCTCTTTCTGTTCACTGTAGGTTAGTGGATACCTCCAAGCAACTTCTTGTGTTTTTTCCATTTGCAGCTTAAGTTCCAGTAATTCTTGTGCATTGATAGTCAACCATTTTCTGACTGCTGCCAGTTCTTTTGCTTCTGAGTTTATCATAAATAACAACATGTAAACATCCTTGTTCACTGTGTTTTCTTCCTTTCGGGAATAATCCTTAGAAGTTGTGACTATGAATATTATTAAGCATGTCAGCAGACTTTCTCTTCAGAAGTTCCAATGAACTGTAATTGTCTCATTGTCAGTAAAAAGGACCAAACACACTCTTCACACTATTTCTTTGCAGGTTATCTTGGCACTAAGCATAATGTGTGTGTGTGTGTGTGTGTGTGTGTGTGTGTGTGTGTGTGTGCGCGCGCATACATGTGCACATTTATATTTTCTTGTCTATAAATTCTACCTGATAGCTGCTCTTATTGTGACCCAGAATTTGATCCTTCATAAACAGCTTTACACAATTCCAAAACTAATCTCATTTTCTCCCCCAGTTCCCAATTTGTCCTGGTGAGGTCACCCTTACTTATTGTCATTAGCTCCCTGTTACTCTTTGGTGTAGCCCCTTCCTGGCCATTGAGTCTCACCAGAAAAATCTGTCACACGGTTTGGCCATTTTGACAACCTCCATCATGCATACATACATATCCAATTAGACACTCTTCAAAGCATTCTGAATCAGAAAGAAGAAATGAGCGCTCATTGCTGTGGAATGGTCTTTCTGTATACTATGAATATGTGTTGCGACCATTGGTTAATAAAGAAACTGTTCTGGCCTATGGCAAGACAAGATACTCAGACAGGGAATCTAAGAAATAAAGCGGGGGGGAGGGGGGGAAAGGCGGGGTCAGGCAGATGCTGCCAGCTGCCAGCTGGAAAGTAAAATGTTATGGGACACAGGGAAAGCCATGGTATATGTGGCAATACATAGAGTAATAGGAATGGGTTGAGTTAAGTCTGAACTATAGACCAAAGAGTTTATAATTAATATAAGTCTCACAGTAATTATTTTATAAGCAGCTGCAGACTGCAGGTAGGAGAGATTCATCTCAACCAAGAGGCTAGGAGAGACAGAGAAATTTCTCTCTACAGCTCATCTTTAGATACACTATTCTATTGTTCTGGCCCATAACACTCAAGTCATGAATGAAGATGGATCAAGAAAATGCACTGCCCATGGATAGAGATGACCCACCAACACTCCAAACAACCAGCTCAAGAAAGCAATAAATGAGCAATAGCTAACCAGCATAGCACAACCAGCCATTAGCTATAATGACTCACTGTCCACCAGAACATGATTAGTTTATCAGAATATAAAATTCCAAAGCAGACGCATGCAGTAATCTGCTTCATGCACACATACACATATGTTTATGGATCGCATAATTGGATTTGCATGTGAAAGCTCAGATCATTTCAAATTCATTCAGTTGTTTTCTTTCTCACAAGGTTTCCAGATGATTCATGGTAAAGGTAAATTCTGTTCACATACAGATGGCTTCTCATTTATAAATCCTTAAAGGTTATTACTGCATTATTTATTGAGTCCTGATCAGATAGATTTTTACATGTAATTGTCAATAAGAAATGTCAGTAAGCTGATATTTATTAAGTATTCAGTATATTTTAGCTATAACACTGAGAACATTGTATACAGTGATCACAGAGGAAGGATGCCTTCTCCACTTGATTTTACGCAAACATTTATTGTAGTGGGAATGTGTTCTGTTCCATTGTAAATGTTTGTCTCGCCTATTGGTTTAGTAAAAACACTAATTGGCTGAAGGCAGACAGGAAGTATGGGCAGGGCTACCGACTAAGAAAACCCTGGGAACAGGCAGAGCAAAGCGGAGATTTCACAGAGATACCAGAGAGAGATGGATGAGTTGCCAGCAGAAGCAGAGGAAAGAAGCTGAAATTCTTTTCTAAAAAAAGGTATTGAGCCACCTGGATGAACAGAATAAGAATCATGGGTTACTTTAAGGCTAAAGAGTTAGCAAGCTATATGCCTGTGCCCTAGGCCGATCAGCTAAAATGAATATAAGCTTTTATGGGTTTTTCGGGGGCAAAGCAACAGTGGGGCTATGAGTGGGTCCAAACCTCAGGGCTAGGCCCAAAAGTATGAGCCAGAAACCTTTTACTACAATTTATAACTATCCTAAGCTTGTATAGTTAATAAGTGGTAGCAACTGAATTTGAATCAATTACTTTGAGATTGCGGATCATGTGACTGATTCCATATGACCCACAGCTGACTAGCCAAATGTTTATTGAACTTCTTAGTGTCAGCCTGCCACCAGGTCCATATGGGGCCATTGACAGGAAGTCATAGACAGGCGAATGGACACTAGAAGGAAGGCAGGACCCTGTGTGATGGAGGAGATTCAGATGACAAGATTCGCAAGTTTAGGAAATTTTTCCCTGTCTGTCTGACTAGTTTGTGTCTTTGAGACCATTGTTAGCAAGTAGAGCTACTTGGTAAGCTGCTCAGAAAACCATTCTGCACAGAGCCAGGAAACCATCAAATTATAAGTCAAAATGGTTTCACCAGGACCTGAGGCTACCATGTTAGCTGGAAAGTGGGGCAGAGAGTTTTCATCCCAGCTCTGAGAGCAGGAGTGGTGAAGCCTTCCCTGAGACACGCCTTTCAGGAAGGTAAGGGTAGCCTTTCCCTCATGGAGATGCTATTGGCAGATCCATGAGGCAGCTACATCCTTTAGGATGGTATTTGTCCATGTTAGCTGCCTTGGGTCCAAAACTTGCAAAAACCAAAATGGATTATAAAAGATAAACTAGAGAATACACAGATGGGCTATTTTAGTCAGAATTTATCCTTAAATATGAAACAAATGGAAACTACTCAAAATTTAAAATGTGGGCTGGAGAGATGGCTTGGGGGCATTTGCCATGTATGCATGGAGCGCCGAACTTGGATCCCCAGAGCCCATGTAGAAGTTGAAGGTGGTGGTAACTCACATCTGTAACCCTAATGCTCCTATAGAGAGACAGGAGACAGACAGGGGAATGCCCAAAGCTCAACAGCCAGCTAGTCTGGAAAGTCTAAAGACACAGAGACCCCTGTCTCAAACAAGGTGAGGTGACTCAGCCATCCCCCTGCATCCCCACACAGTAAAAAAAGTGTTTCAGGCAATTACAACCTGGGGATATGGTTTAGAAAATAAACATGCTTACTGCCAACTGACAGCCCAATTTGATACCCAGAACCCACATGGTCCAAAACTTGTCTCTGACTTCTACATGCTATGACCTATGAAAGTGCCATATACTTCTCTATACACATATTATAATAATAAATAAAAGGGAATAATTTCCTTAATGTTTTGGGAAACAAAGAAGAAGGCCAAACATTTCCTCATCGATGTAACTGGGCAGGAGACTATAACTCACCCACTGACCCAGCTCATGGTCTACCCATCCAGAACATCCCACCTTTATATGAAAGATGTGGTAGACTCTTCTGTCTGCTTGCTCCCAATCCCCCCTCCCCGTCCTGTTTCACTCTGTTGCAGGGTACTGCAAACTACATCCCCCATAATTCCCCCTGGATCTTTCAGAATCTGCCAGGATCTTGCTAACTTGCAGTTGGATCTTAATGTTCAGCAGTGGTTGGCTCTGGAGCATCTGTGACAGCTTTCTTGGTCCAGCAGGACACTTAGGAGATTTGGGAGCTGAGCCTGGACAGATCAGCCAGCTCAGCATGGATGCCAAGGTGCCTTCCCTTCTGTCCAGTGGCAGAGACATTATACTCTCTGCACTATCCTAGCTCCCTATGGTGTTTTCATTTCCCATTTCACAGGTTCTTTGTTTGACATACCTAATATGGTTTCTGTTTTCCTCACTAGACGTTTATGGCAATTATTAATCAAAACAATACAAAAACCTGACTTCACAAGAAACCTCTTTCTGATGACTGGAATTGTAGTCAGACCAAACAAAGCTAATAGCACAGTCTGATTGTTTTGCAAGCCTTTCATGGTGTGCACATTCCCCATGATATTCTGTGTTTCCATAGAATTCACAAATTTTCTGATGCTAAATGGTGTCTCCTCACAGAATGTCAATATAGCCCTGCAAGTTACTAGAAGTTTAGGAAATTAAAATATAGTGGATTGTGTGCAGCATTAACCCCTGACCCCAGCCCAGCAGTTAGCAAGATCAGCAGAGGGAAGAGAGAGCTGGGGACAGGAATGATAAGCCTCTTCATGGGGAGAGCTTACAAAGCTGCAATTTGAAGGGTCCTCAGCATGGATGGCAAGAAGGATCCTGCTGAATTCTTCTCGCAAGTCTGGGTTTCTGAAGCTGTGGCTTTATCTCACTGGTGACCAGCATTTCAAGTTTGGCACACTTTCCATTTCCAAGTGTTCTTTATGGTGAAGTTTTAGAACAGCATTTTTAGACCTCCAGGGAATAGATATGCAAAGGCTACCGGGCTTCTCAATGGCATGAAAAGATACTTTCTAGAAAGGAGGAGGAGGAGGAGGAGGAGGAGGAGGAGGAGGAGGAGGAGGAGGAGGAATACTGGCAGATGGCTCAGTTGGTAAAACACTTGCTGTTCCAGTTTGTTCCATGTTGCTGTGATTTAAAAACTGACCAAAAGCAATGTGGGAAGGAAAGGGTTTATTTTATCTTCTAGTTTACAGTTCTTTATGAATGGCAGTCAGGGCAGGAGCTGGAGGCAGGAACCTGGAGGCAGGAACCTGGAGAAAGGTGCTGAGGCAGAGACTGTGGGGCACTGCCACTTACAGACTGGCTCCCCATGCCTTGCTCAGCCGGCTTTCTTAAGAACTCAAGACCACCCACAGTGGATCAGGCCTTTCCACAGCAACTGTTAATCAAGACACTGCTTCACAGACGTGCCTACAGGCTTTATCTTCAGAGTGTCTCTAGTTTGTGCCAAATTGACAAACCTACCCAGCACACTTGCTGTGCAAGCATGGATGCCCAGCAAACACATAGAAAGCCAGGTACATCTCACACCTACAATTTCATTGCTAGGGAAGTAGGGAAATTCCTGGACCTCATTGGCCAACTAGTCTTATCAAACCAGCGAGCATCAGATGCAGTGAGAGACCTGTCTCTAAAGGAAGGCAGAATAGCAACTGAGAAAGACTGGCGTCCAGTCTCTGGCCTCCACATACATGTGCACTAATGCATCCATACACACATGTACATCCTCGGCTGTGGTAGTTTGAATGTAATTCACCCCATAATCTCATAGGGAGTAGCACTATGAGGAGATGTGCCTTTGTTGGAGTGGATGTAGCCTTGTTAGAGGAAATGTGTTATTGTGGGGATGGGCTTTGCGAATCCTGTGTTCAGGAGACCGCCCAGTGTCTCAGTTGACTTCCTGTGTCACCTGCAAAATGTAGCAAGTCTCAGCTTCAGGACCACATCTGCCTGCACACCATGTGCTCCCCATCATAATAATAATGGACCAAATCTCTGAAGTGTAAATGAACCACCCTAATTAAATGTTTTCTGTATGAGTTGCCATGCTCATGGTGTCTCTTCACAGCAATAAAAACCTTAACTCAGACAACAGGGAAAGAAAAAGAAGGAAAGGGTCATTGAACATTTACAGGTTAGAAGGGTTCTTGAAATGCTGGAAAATTCAAGATTATCCCTAGAAATGTGCTGTTTTTCAAGGGAGGTTAGGGATCAGGAGCCACAGAATTCTCCCAGAGACTGGAAGATGACAGCCACACAGGAGACAAGGCCAGAGAACTAAGCACATGGGGGATTGCCAACTGAGTTCAGCAAGGGGAAAATTCTGGAAACACCTGTCCGTTTGCCTTCCAAAACCCTAGAAGAGAATTGAATTCAGTGGCTGATGTGTTGATCTTCCTGGGGGCAGTTTGCTTAGCAGATTTTAATTTCCTTTTTGATCAACTGACAAAGAAACAATGTGAGGCCTACAATTATCCTGGACAAAGTGTCATTTACTTGTCATGAGACTTCTATATCCAGTCAATTGTTTCTTTGTTCTCAGTTCACATAATAAGGGAAGAAAAACCTACCTCCTGTGGATGGAGTCCTGAAGCTGTGCTCCACACTAACTGCCATCTCGGCCTATTTCCAACCTTTAGATAGAAGCTGGCCTTTGTTATGGCCATTGGCAGCTTCTGTGCCAGGCTGCCTACCTATCGAGCCCTTCTGGTTTCTGCTGGCTTTTGTACCATAGTCCTGATGGGGCCCAAAGCTGTACCCACACACAAAACATTAGTATTGCTGTTTTCAAGCTGCTAACAGCTTCCAGGATTAAAAATAAACTCACCAGTGTGGGGTACCAACACACACAGCCCTGCCTTCTTTTAAGAATGCCAGACAAATCTATCATTATCTCTTTTATACACCCCACCGCTTCTTCAGAATTAGCTCAATCATTCACTATTCCTCTTGTTTACTTCAACAGTAAGACACACTGGAAAGGGCAAATAACTGACAAGCTCTCTGCCTAGCAGCATGAAAGTTTTTTCTACTAACTTTGACTTGTACATAACAGGAACATTATGAGTTGGGTAATCCTCATTTCACAGGGTCACTGAGTGGCCTCATTAGGTAAGGGCCTCTTTAGGATGCACAGAATTTCAGCATCACTGTGGATGCTCATCCCATAAGGGCTCTGTGTTATAGAGGCTCCACAGTTTCCCAAACAGCAGCACCAACTAGGGACCAAGGTAAACTCAAACACAACACAGCCACTCCTCTTAATCCTTAGATAAACTACTGTCCTGTCCAGGCTGCTTCTCACCTATAAGGAGGACAATGCATTCAGCATGGTCCCCACAATGGGCATAGTTCTTCACAGAGACTTTCATGATATTTATGGACATGGCATCGTGAATAATACTGAGACCATTCTGTGCAGGCAGAGGACATTCAATAGTTCTTTCAATGCGGCAAGAGCCTTGAGCACCAAACTCATCCATCAGGTTCAGGGCACCTTGAACCACTCCTCCCTATGATAACTTGATGGCTCCTCACAGGTCATCACTACAGTGTCTCAGCCTGTCCTGTAACATGGCTCAAATACTCCAGCAAAAGCAGGAGACAGAGCACACCACTCCTTCAGCCTGGAGCCCTGCTGCAGCTGTACTTGGAACAAAATCAAGTCTCTCAAGGCCACCTGGGCTTCTACCGAGTCTGTGGACACCTTCTGTCTTTCGTTTTTCCTGAGGGTGGCTTCCTCCCCACTCACTCCTTTGGTTCCCACTAAAACCTCAAGCACAGCCCTCTCAGATCTGAGCACTTAGGATTGCCTCTCATGAGACCTCACTCCAGGTATCTATTCATCCAGCATTCACATCCTTCAGATCTTCATATAAAACCATCTTCTCAGTGACATTACCTTTGGTGGCTGAAGTTAGAATGACTGTATTTCCGGCACTCCTTGATTTCTTTATTATTTTTTTATTTTCCTTCAGCGCTTAGCGTACATACATGTCTTACTCATTGTTAAAGGCTGCTTCTTCCACTTGCCATCACGAACAGTCCATGATCAACACACATTCTTGCGTGGATAGAGGGAGAGAGGGGGGATTTATGCAGAGTATCTGAGGGATGCCCAGAGGACAGCCTACTGATGCATTTGGAAGGACAGAACAGTCAGTTACTTTCGTCCCACCTTCTTGAGATAGACATTCTTCATGAAAATTCCACTGATTATTTTTAAAACTATTTACTAGATAGCTAGAATAATTTTTATCCCATAAAAGGTCAACATATTTGACTCTTATTTACTAAAAGAAGAAATGCATAATTCATTCTAAATTTAATAATTCCCTTAACATTCTGACAGGAAATGACTAAGGAACCTGTCTATAAGTAAGAGATGTTTGTTGTTACAACCCATTTCATTATACAGTGTTATACATTTTTACTTTGAGAGACTGAACCCATTTTGATCACATCCTGTATCAGTTCGTGCACTCCTAGCATTAATGACTCTGGTTCAAAAGCTTTCCCGTGAGTGACTCAGGTAGAAATCCACATCCTGTCTCAGTGGGTACACACCCCAAAGTTTCCCATAAAGCATTCTGTAAATAGAGAAGTAATCTAATCATGGGGAAGCTGTCTTTTTTATAGTGTATTTTTTCCACATGCAACAGAAATGCACATGTATGTCACACACATATGCACATACGTGTGCACTTACATACGAGAGAGAGAGAGAGAGAGAGAGAGAGAGAGAGAGAGAGAGAGCGCCTAACTGGGGCATCTCTAGATTATAAGTTCCTGAAACAGACTCCAGCAAACACCCAGCACTGCGACAGATTGACAACATCCATGCTTTCAAACAACTAAATGGCAAACATCCCACACTGCGTCATCTGCTTTCAGCCTTGCTTCTTCACAGTTAGTAATATTTTCTATTCCCATTCTGACAGTATTAGCTGCAAGACAAGCATTTGGCATGGGGTGTGTGTGTGTGTGTGTGTGTGTGTGTGTGTGTGTGTGTGTGTGTGAGAGAGAGAGAGAGAGAGAGAGAGAGAGAGACTTTAAAAAGAAAACAATTCTCCTCCTTTTTGCATGTCCCTCTGTGTGTGCACTAGTGTTTGCATGTGTGTGGACACACACATATGGCCAGTGGAGATACGTGGAAGTCCAGAGCTGATGTCAGAAGTTTTCTTTCCCCGTTCTCCATCTTATTAATTGAGGCAGGGCATCTCAATCAAACCCAGAGCATACTAACGTACCTAGTCTAGCTAGCTAGCTTGCTGGTGGGTGGCTGTACCCACCTGGCAATTACGTAAGTCCTAGGGATCTGACCCTCAGGGTCTGAACGTGCTCAGCATGGCTCCACCTGCCAAGTCATGCTCTAGCTCTGTGATCATTTTTTAACACCGTTCAGAAGGACAGGTATCTGCCTCCTTATAGGTAACTCCCCCTCCCCTTTTGGAGAGAAACAGTAACTTTTACAGGAATATTTTCACTATTTATCAACAAGTTTGGTGACCTTCTAAAGCACCTCTGTGGACCTCGTGTCAACGGGAGGGTGGTCACGGAACTACAGGCTGTGTCTCTGCTGTGTGTATTCAGTAGCTAAATCATTTGCTCATCGCCATGGCTGCCCAGTGTCCTGGCACTTTTATTATAAGGTATACGGTATGAGAGGGGAATACTGGGTGGCATGCAGCATCAAGACAGTGAAACAAATCACATTTCAAATCTTCTTCTGGAAAAGGTTTTGGCGGTTCGTTAGTTCCTGGCCATTTGTACTGTTTTCAGTCTCCTGTTGTTGGGAGTGTTTGCCTCCCTGTCTGTTGGGCTTGGAGCTTCACACCACGCTCAGTCCTTTCTTTTATTCTCTCTTTCTCTTTGCAAGGATCCTCTTAACTTGCTTATCTATTCTATCAGAGTAAAGAAGGTATAAATTGATGAAATCTACAAATTGATTCCACTGCAGCTAAATAAACCGTGATAGCATCAGATATCATGGTCAACGTCAAATAGGTCAAGCATTAGTCAGGCCCTCTGATATGTATAAAGTCTCTTATTTGAAAGGCAACCTCCCATGGAACACAAAATATGAGGCTGTCTGGCTGATGGGATATGCTAGGCAATGTCAGTAAAGCTTGATTTCTTTCTTTTTTATATTTAAAAATGTATTATTCTATTTCACGTGTATGAGGGTTTT
This sequence comes from Sigmodon hispidus, assembly GCA_004025045.1. Lineage (NCBI taxonomy): Eukaryota > Metazoa > Chordata > Mammalia > Rodentia > Cricetidae > Sigmodon > Sigmodon hispidus. The sequence goes on from PVIH01014878.1 coordinate 36,718, forward strand.
GCTTGTTTGTATATTTGAGTATCATGTGTGTACTTGATGCTCATGGAATCCAGGAAAGGAAGCCAGATATGCTGGAACTAGAGTGCTACATGGGTGCTGGGAATCAAACCTCGGTTCTCTGAAGAGCCAGAGACCTCAGTAACTGAGGCATCTCTTCAGGCCATCTTTCTTATTTTTAGAAAAATATTCCTAGATTGCTTTCATGGCATAGGTTTAGAGGCCACTGGTGGGAAGAGGTACATGTGGCTTTTGGCTCAAGGATAATGTGGCTGATTAGGAGAACTGCCACTTGATGGAATGAGAAGGTGACACACTGAAAAGCCTTTGGACATGATTGTCCCTGCTTGGACACTCCACTGTGCCATCAGATTACCCCAAATCCATTATTCTGCAATGACTTATTCTCAAGTTCATCCATCTCCAGTTCCCTGGTGAGTAGTCATGGCAGTTGATGTGAGAGATGGAATTCATTAGAATGTTTAAATTCAGGTAATCAGCCTTGGCAACAAACATCTTTACTCTGAGCCATTTCACCAGATCTACATAGCTACATCTTACTGAAGGGGAATGTGGCTCTCACCTCAAAGGGAGTAAGAGGTAACTTACTCTGCAGCCACATAAGTGACTGTGGCCTGGAAATATGGATTCACGTTGCTCCCACACCATTTACTAATATGCTAATAATGAATTCATGAAGTCGTTATAGCTGCCCAGAAAAAGTCAGCAGTGATCAAGGCACCTTTTAAACACATTGGTCAAAATATCAGACAGTGGATTACAACACATTTTAGCTATAGGTTTCAGATACAATCCAATGACATTTTTAGCATTTTAGTTCTGGAAGCTCTTGTCTGTCAATACATCCTCCAAATACTTCATATGACAGTCACAAGGATATTGGTCAGACAGAAGTCGCCCATTAATGGCTATGAAGGGGTCTGTGAATAGCCCAAGATAATGTGGCTCTGGATCTGCAACATGCCAACTCTCTACAGTTGAGAAGTTCTAATTGGTCAGATAGCCTCAGAAGGTCACAGTAGCAGTTATGGCCCAGAAAGGGAAAACCATTTTGTCTGGTCCAGAGAATAGAGAATAGGCCTGGGTGGAGACCTAACACTCTGGTTGGGCAGGTCACTGACCTGGTTAAGGTTCCACTCCTAGTTTGTGTGTGTGTGTGTGTGTGTGTGTGTGTGTGTGTGTGTGTGTGTGTGTGTGTTCATCTTAAGTCCTGTCAAGATACATAGAGATAGAAGGAGTAATTAACTCTTTAATGAGATAAAGGAGCTTTTTTCCCCACAATACCTAGAGCAGCCCCTACAAGCCATCATGAGGTTCTGAGTCAGAACTCAAGAGAAAATAACTCCTCCCCCCTCCTACCCCCCCCTTATGTTTTCCCAGATGCTGGCCAGAGCCTAAGGATGGGTTTGTTTGTTTTGTACCTCTGGTTGCCTTCCCCATTCTCTCTAGCTTCTCCGACCACCTGCCCATGGCATGGCAAACTCTGTACCTACTTAGCTCACACAGACTTTCTTATCTCCATCTTTCTTCTCCAGGAAGCTGCCAAGACTTGTGCCTCAGCTGCCCTGGGTTTTCCCTTAAACTCTAGAAAATAGTCTCCAAGCCTTTGAGGTGTTCTGAAGTGATTTTTTTTCCTAATGTGCCTAAGAAACTCAAGAGGGGACTCTGGTTTCTCAGTACATGTGGTGAGATTCCCAACATTTCCAGTGGCAGAATAGTCTTTAACATAGGTGTGGCTTCTTCATTTTACAGTCTCTATCATCTACATCTGTAATCTTTCTAAGGAAAACTAGGATCATCATCCACTTTCCCTTAAAAGTCTTTTGCCTTTAGCCTTTCTCATGAACCTAAGGTTCCTTTACCAAGAGCTACTTCCTGGGTTTTCGAGCTTGTGTCCTTAACCGCCACCCCCCTCCCAGCCCCTTCATCCTAGAGTAACCCAGAACAGCAACTGGAACGGAGGACTGTCAGATGTCCCTAGGATTTCATTAATGCATCGGTCAACACAGGGTACACAGTGGGTCCTCCTACCATTTCAGGCTGAGCCTCAGAGGCGAGGAACCCATGCTGCTGCTGCTGCTGCCGCTACTCTGCAGAGGCGGTGGCAGCGAGTTTCTCACCTAGCAGCCATGATGCTCAGAGTTGCTTTTATTAGAAACAGTTGAACCACCCTCTGTGCTGGCCTTGCAGATGGAGGGCACTTTAGCCACATCTGTCGCCTAGGCATGCCTGGATTGTGCCATCAGCCTGACAGGCATTAATGGATAGAGAAGAGAGGGTCGCCTCCTGAGCATCCCCATCTGCTCAGCTTTAAGCCGCTGTGAATCTTGACTAGCCCAGAATCCCAGTTATAAACATTCATCCTCATTAACAAAAGAATGTCCATCCACTGCCTCCTCCAGGGTGAAAAGTTGCTGCTTCTCCAAGCCCAATCAAGTGTGTGATTCTTGTTTCAGGATCTACCAGCCTGGCCCTCTGTCCAAGGGAGGAACTTTAGACCTGGACAAGGACAGGGCATTTCTCCCTCTCTGTTGGAAACATTCAACATTTGACCCCCAGCTTGGCTTTCAAGGTCATTGACTCATTGCCTCTTAGTATTCAGCAAGGTTGGATAATCAAGGTTGGACATCTTTCTTTTATAATGGCAGATGCTAGGACATGAACACAGGGGGACCCAGGCTATTCTCTGCATGCTCCTATTTGGTGAAAATAAAAGCTAACCAAGTCTAAGGAGCTGGTCTGTGTTAATTACAACAAACCTGAAATTGGAGAAACAGTCTATGTTTATTGTTTTAAGAAAACAGCTGACTTCAGGAGCCAGTCAATAACAGACATGTTTGGGGTTGATGGAGGTATTTCCTTCTATAAACAGTGAAAACTCCAACATCAATAATGTGGGTTTGGACCTGCCTCTCATGGCCAAGCCATCCAGAAGCTAAGCACAGCCTGTGCACAGGGTGACATGTTCCTTATCTGCCAGCGTTGAATGAGCATGTCAGCCTTTATCTGTGTGCAGGACTAGTCTTTCTCAGTGATTTTTAGGAAAGTGTTCACTATGGTAGGTGTTCTAGAATATTCCTTAGCTTTGGGATCATGGTAAAGTGTGGTCTAAAGCAGGTCTTGTGGAACCTTCAGCTGTAAGCCTGGATCCAGGGAGGCTATGGTGCTTGCTGTCAAGAAGGCTTCACCTTGAACTCCGAGATCTGCCTGCACCTTCATTTTCCTCAGATAACAAAGTCTCAGACAAGTCACCTGGTGGTCTGATAGGTTCATGTCAGTGGTTAGAGACAAAGAGTCAAGTCATCTGCATTTCTAGAAGGTTCTTGGTGCTGCCAGTGTTGGCAGCCCTCTGCCGTACTCTGAGCAAGGGTGGATGACCTCTCTGTGGCTGACCTCTAAAGACTGTCAATGAGGACTGGGAGCAGGGAAGGAAGGGGGAGCAGTGGTAGATATGGAAAAAACTTTTTAAATTAAAAAAAAAGACTGTCAATGAGGAAATTTTTCTTTTTCTCTTAGTCAAAAATCTTACCTGAAAGACCAGTGTCACAGCACAGTGCCCAATCCAAAAACCTGAGCAGCTAGTTCAAAACACCTTAACAATAATATAATTCACTGGTTTAGGGAACTGTCCTGGCCAAAGGCTATTTGTGGTTTAGCTTGTAAACAAGCAAACAAAAACAAACAAACAAACAAGCCCACAGGGGACCCCAAGTTCCTTTCTCCCTCCCATAAGCAATGAAGATGAATTTTTAAAAACAATTTGGTTGGCTCCTTACTGCTGATCAATCAACCCCCAGTGCTGACATTGGAGGCTAAGGCTTAATTCCAAAAAAAATATTATTCAAACTCAATGAAAAAGAGTGAAATATTTAAAACTGGGGACTATCCCAATTTAAGATAAAATTTGCAATTTTCAAAAACTAAGCATAATTGTTCTTCTTCCCGGGAGCAAAGTTTTGGCTGTAGGAGAGGAGAATCAATGGAACCGACTGCACTTGGCAATGGCAGCCAGCTCCCAGACTTCCGTGGGTGGAAACCTGGCTTCAGCTACTGCTGAGAATGTATAGGAATATGACCACCTGGAAAAGATACTCACTGTTCTATAATACCTCCGCAGAAGGTGCATCCAAATCCATCCTTCTCCCCTTAACTGGCATAAAGGAGAACAGACTGGGTAATGAACTTTTCGAGGGAGAACGGGTGAAGCCAGGAGCTGCCCCAGGCTGAGTCAGAGCTGGCAGGGTGCAGAAAGGAAAGATCTGGAAGCCAGGACAATTGCTGATGACTTTGCTCCACAGGACATTTCTCTAACAACTTAATAAGTTCTAGGTTAGTGACATGCCCATTTAGCACTGTCCAAAGCCTCTGCCATAGGAAGCCGGGCTTCAGGTTTAGTTAAAGGTGACTTTTCTGCACTCAGGGACTCACCAGGCATGGAGAGATGATGAACCCTCACCTTTCCTGGTCTCCCTGTTATCTGGTCTTCCCTTATCCCAATCAGAAATCCTATGCTGGCTTTTCTCTGGGAGCTGACCTGCTCAAGACCCTGTTTTAAGATTTGAAGACAGACAACCTATCTAATAAAGTGCTATACACCCAAAGCACATTCCAAGTGTCATTCCTGAAGCCACGGCCTGCAGCTATCCACTATCTGTGCAACTGTGCTGTGAGGCTAGGTAAGGCTGCATAAATATTGCTTTGTGGGTGCGCATGCTCCCGTGCATAAGGGACACCTGTGTGCTCCTACGTTCAGAGGTCAGAGGTCAACCTTGAGTATCATTTCTAAGGCTCCATTCACTTTTTTTTTTTTTAAAAAAAGACAGGGTCTCTCATGGCCTGTAGTGAGCCTCAGGGAACTGTGTATCTTTGCCTTAACAGTAATGAAATTAAAAGCAGGTTTCACCGTATTTGGTGGTAGCTCTAGGTCCTCTTCCTCCTCCTCTTCCTCCTTCTCCTCTTCTTTTATATGGGCTCTGACTAGGCTCTTAGGGTGCAACGTAGGCACTTTATTCTTTATTGACCAAATTATCTCCTTAAGAAGATTTTGTTTTGTTCTTTTTTTGTTTGTTTGTTTATTAAGACAGGGTCTCTGGTTGTCCTGAAACTCACTCTGTAAAGCAGACTAGCTTTGAACTCACAGAGCTCTGCCTCTGCCTCCCGAGTGCTGAGATTAAAGGTATGTACCACCCCTTGGTTGGATGTTTTGATGTGCTTGGGATTGAACTCAGGTCCTTGTATTCCTAGGCAGGCTCTACCACTGAGATCCCTTACCAGAGGTTTGTGCTTTAAACCATCCGTGGGAGGAGGTGATGATGCATATGAGGATCTGAGGAGAGTTCTCTGCTCCATTCTCTCCTCCCACCATGTCAGTCCAGAGAGCATTGAACTCAAGGTTTTCAGACTTGGTGGCAAGTGCCTTTACCTGTTGGGCCATAAGGTAGATAGCAAAGCCTTTGAGGCAGTAAGTACTATTTTCAAATGAGGCTCACAGAGGACATACGCTGTAACCCACCATCTCTGTGGGACTGCATTTCCCACTGGAGAGAGGGCACTGTGCATGGGGTTCATGAAAGGGCCTTTTCTCTTTAGTGATGATAAACTCAGTCAAATCCAATAGGTACAAGGATAAAAATGCAGGGAGTTGAACCTAGGTCCTCTCTGTCAGAGCACAGCAGCACACACTCTTCAGCTCAGTGCTTCTTGCAGCTTTCTGAAGCAGAGGTCATTGTAAATGCAAATGAGAGATATGCAAATCATGTAGCGTCTCAGAGAAAACACAAGGAAAGAGGCCAAAGTCAGTAGAACAAACCAAACAAGAAAACAAAACAAAGCCTAGACTTGCTTCTGCTGCTGCCAAGCAGTGCTCTGGGGAGCCATTTGTTTCTGCTTCCTTGACCTTTGTACTTTCCCTGGAAAACTGTGGACACTGACCTGGAACCCTGGACTGTGTGCTGGGTACCCTGGTAGGCGGGGCTTGAAGAGGAAGTCTCTAAAGAGCATACCTCCCTCCATCTCCAACTTTCAGGGCTTGACAAGGCCAGACAAAGGAGTCTATGGCTAAAAACAGTTGAAAAACTCTTAATAGGATCACATGTAATCTTCACATCCTGATTAATTCATGAGACTAAAACCTCCATTTGTCCACCTATGAGGTCATCTGTAAATTTTAAATTACCACTGAGAAAGATAAAATTAGGCTCTAATCCTCTGCACTCTGTGTATGCTTGTCAGGTCTTCATTTACCATCTGTACTAAACTCTCTCATGGCCTAAAGGGAGTCTCCGGGCAGGTTCTAAATTGAGTCTAAAGTATTTATAATGAGTTTGATTTTTTTTTTTAGAGTGCACTTTGACACTGTGATTAAGCTAGTACCCGCTCTCATCAACAAAAACCACCTACACAGTCCTCTTGTTTTCGTACTAGAAATAAAGATCTGCTTTCATTTTGACTGGAGTCTCTCTGAGACTTTAAGCCTGCCTGCTGATGGCCCTGTTCTGAACTGTGAAACCACTGAGATCACACCACCAAGATCAAGATCACACCACCTAGATCACATCACCGAGATCACACCACCAAAATCACACCACCGAGACCACACCACCGAGACCACACCACCGAGATCACATTACTGAGATCACACCACCAAAATCACACCACCGAGACCACACCACCGAGACCACACCACCGAGATCACATTACTGAGATCACACCACCAAAATCACACCACCGAGACCACACCACCTAGATCACATCATTGATATCACATCACTGAGATCACACCACCGAGATCATGGTGGTGCCTGGAATCTCCATAGTCTAGGGGATAAACAGGAGAATGGAAGACGCCAGGAAGAATCTAGTCTATTTAATGAGAACCTGTTTCAAAAACAAAAACTCCCTCAAAAAACCAAAAAGAAAACCAAAAAACTCCCAGTAAAAATAAAACAAATAACCACAATGTTGGTGGGGGCATGGCAAGTGGGATCCTAATCTACTATTGGTTGACGTATAAACTGGTGAGGCCGCTCCAGAAGTGAGTAAGGAGGTTCCTCTCAAATGGTAAATATAGAACTTCCATCTGACTCAGCTCTGTCACTCCTGGGCTCCCCCAAACACTGACTCCCCTATGGAACTTCCCCCTTGAATACCCAATGCTTACTGCTGCTCTATCTGCAAAGGCCAGGAAATGGAACCAGCCTAGCTGTCCATCAATTGTTGGGTAAATAGTGAAAATATGGTATATACGTACAATAAATTGTTATTCAGATATAAGAATTCTATTATGAAATTTGCAGGAAAATTATACTGAATGAGGTAACCCAGGCCCAGAAAGACAAATGTCAAATGTTCTCTTCTCAGGCATGGATCCTGTCTGTGAACTTTGGTACCTACCTTGGAGTGCCATTAGGCTGAAAGACAGACAGGGGCCATCTGAGGAGAAGGAAGAAACAAAGGGGGCTTTGGGAGAGAGAACAGAGCATCAGTGACATGGAATAGAGAGTGGGGTGTAGGGCATGATGTTTAAGCAGTTATGGGGAGGGCTGGATGGGGAGGGTAACGAGAGGCATGAACAGACACATGGAAGCCCATTTTATAAGCTCATTATAATGTAATTTTTAAAAAGGTGTTGGCACATGGTACCCTGCATCACTCAATAATGCTCCTGTTTGAAGCTAAAGGTAAATATAAATCTAGTTTCAGGAGCAGAATACCTCCCTATGAGTGGTCCCTGGACAATACAAGTTGTTCTTAGTTGACCAGCAGAATTTCACGGTAAGACCTTAGTGCTGAAGACACCATATGCTTTGGTTGCAAGATGAATTGTGCCGAAACTCAGGGCTAACTCCTTTCTAGCTGGTTTTCATAGCTCTAAGTGTCATGAAGGCTACTGGGATTATAGCCTCATCAACAGTCTTGAACCCAGCTGTGAATACTGAAAACTACAATACTGACCTTGCAGGCAAGATATGCCCACAGATTATTAGTTTCATGACTATCATGATAGGATTTGAGGCCCACTCCAGAGGAAGGAATCCATGCCTGTTACTGTAACCTTGGCCAGGAACTGGCGGCGAGGAGGTCATAGACCCTAGCGGGGAACTTAATACTGTTGTTTTGCTGATCAGACGTGTTACTGTCAAACTGTCTTTTAAGTATTGCCCATGCTCCAGTAAATACGTTTTTTGATGTGGCTTTGGTTTTGTGTGTCTCACCCTAACATTTAGTGGGAGAGGACAAGGGGGGGGCATAGAAATGGCTAAAATTTGTTATACACATGGGCAAAACTGTCTGTGAATAAAAATAAAATGCTGAGAGCCCTGTGTTAGGGTTTTTATTGCTGTGATTAAAACACCATGGCCAAAAGCAGTTGAAGGGGAGAGGATTCATCTAATCTCACAGCTCTCAAGGCACACTCCATCTAAGTACAAGAATTCAAGGCAGGAACCTGGAATCAGGAGCTGATGCAGATGCCACCGGCGGGATGCAGCTTATTGGCTTGCAGCTCAGGACTTGTTCAACCTGCTTTCTTAACTGTCAGGACCACCTTCCCAGGGGTAGTGGTGAGCTGGGTCCTCCCCCGTCTATCATGAATCAAAAACAAGCCTGAGAGAGACTTGTTTACAAGCAATTTTATGGGGGTGTTTTCTTAATTAAGATTCTCTCTTATCAGAGATGTCTAGGTTTGTGTTAAATTGACAAAAACCCAAACAGTATAAGCCCATTAGTGTCTTATGTGATTCTTTACATATATTAGATACCCCACAAATAAAAACTTAGTTAAGTGTACTATAAGACACATACACACATCACTAAAACAGTTTAATTCTGTTTTAACATCTGGACAGTTGTACCAGTTAGTCATATTTTGATGTATAAGCAAAATATACCTCAGAACTCCTTTCCCAGAAAAGCACTTCTGTTCCAACTCCAGCAGCAGATGCTTCCCATAATCTCTCCTTAGGCTCCCATGGGACACCACGGCTGAGGCACTATTGCCCTCTCTGCAAACTACCGAGACTACATAAAATCCTGACTGTAGCTGGTTCTCCAGTTCTATCACAAAACATCAAAACAGTAGCATAAGAGAATTCTCTGACCCCTCACTCACTAAAATGTGGGTTCTTACTGGGCCCTCACTGGGATGTGGCAGCTTTTGAGGAAATCCCATAAGGATGACTGACGTAGGTTACTGTAACCTCCACAATTGAGACCTATCTCTTACTACATCTCCATATGCTTATGTGTATTCTCTAACCATGAAGACCCTAAGGCAGGAATCATGTCTATCTTGTTTACTTTGGATAAATACAAGGCAAAGCACATAACTGTAGTGGGATTATGTTATTTCATTGTAAATAACTGTTTCGCCTACTGGTTTAATAAAAACTCCAATTGACTGAAGGCAGACAGGAAGTGTGGGTGGGGCTACCAGACTAAGAAAACTCTGGGAACAGGCACAGTAGAACAGAGATGTCAGAGAGCTGGATGAGTTGCCAGTAGAAGCAAAGGAGAGAAGCTGAAATGTTGCTCTAAAAAAATGTACCGAGCTGCATGGCTGAACAGGATAAAAATCATGGGTTAGTTTAAGGGTAAAGAGTTAGCGAGCTATATGCCTGGGTCCTAGGCTGATCCTCGTAAAATTAATGTAAGTGTCTGTGTGATTCTGTGGGACTGCATGTGTTTCTTAGGACTTTGAGTCTAAATCTTGAGGCTAGGCCCGAAAGTCCAGGCCAGAAATTTAATACAACACATAACTGCCACTGAATGACTGAACACATAAAATACATAACATCATTGGGTGTACGATAATTAATATAGCCATTTTTGCTGTGACAATAACCTGGTTCTCTAAAAGAGAGAAGAAGACCGCTTTGTGAGACTCTGTGTCCTTGTGAGAAAGGTCACGAAGTCCAAGGTCACATACCTGTTCATGGTCACTGAACATCTGAAGCTTTTCTTCTTGAATATCAATAAATTCTAAAACCAGAAAAGCTTCAGTGATGCTCACACTAGTAATCTTGGGAAAGACCAGTATATTCTAGATGTTTAATAAACCTAGATCCATTCATTGGAACCAAACTGTGACAAAACAGAATGACATTTGGTCTCACTTGAAGGTCACAGATAAACCAGGACTGTGTTTTGTCAATATGTAGGCTGTATTTACAGATGCACTAATGGGGCCATCTCAGGGCATCTTCACAGCTTGCTGTGGAACATAGCTGATAGGAAAACTCACTGTGCAGAGACACTGTACATTTTTATCATCCAAACAAGCTAGCATCATGCAAGCTAGAGTTATGCTTCTGCTACCCCTCTACTACACAAACCTTTGGTACTAATGCTGGTGCCATGGCAACAGAAAAAGCTTCACACAAGACACATCAAATACCAGTCAAGTCCAGAGACTATCTGAGCATTTAGAGTGTCAGGGTAAGTCTTAGCTCCTGTCTAAGATCCAGGAAGCTGTGTGATATACAATGAGCATTTTCTGTCTGACCTGTGGGGACCAGTACTGTATAGAAAGAGATGTTGGCAAAGGGGGGAGGTAAGAATGAGTCCACAATCAGGAATACCCCAAACTAAGCCATGGTGTGGCTGAGGGAGGGACTGGGGTAGGTAGGGAAGGTGGGGGGTAAGCCCCAAGAGGTGCTGATGCCACATATTGAAAGGCTGTATTTGGAAGCATACCCTTCAGTGGTGGCATGAACAGGGACCTTCTGTGAGAAGACCATACAAAGGCTCTCCCAAAAGATGATAAAGGCTTTAATTTTTTTAAAAATGCTTGTTCCACAAACATACATCCAAAACAAGCCCTCTAGCCAGCATCTCTGATTACTCTAGTCATTATGTGGAAATTCAGAAGCTGCCCTGAGGGCGCCTGTATTCCCTGAGTATAAACAAAGATAAAATCAAATCTAGGAGGTGGCTTGTCTCCCTGATTTGAGTCAGAGCACCAAACCAAAGAGACTCAGGATACTGAAGGATCCCGAAGGAAGAAAGTGTGTCTTAGATTTGGTCCTGGAGCTCAAAGACTTCATCATTAGCTCAGAGCTCCCCGTGGTGTGAGCTGCACATATTGGCAGGAAAGTAACTGAGAACCAATTGTGTCACCACAGGCAGCAGCAAATTAGATGTACAGTGCATTTCAACAGCTATTAATAGCAAGAAGCCTGGAGCCAACACCAGATATGTCTGCATAATAAGGAAATGAAGGGCTCTTAGACGTGTAAAACATCATTAGCTGTCATCATAGGCAACTAACAGCAAAACTCAGCTGAAGAGCATTTTCAGGCTGAAAGGAGATTGCTAAGAGAATGTGAGGTTCAAACTACACTGGGAATGGAATTAGGGGATGGCTCCAACTTCTAGATACTTCTGGTTAAGTAGAAGAAATTAATGTGAGTATATAGAAACACACATACGAGTTCCTGTATGTTCTTCACATATGGGAAATGCATACGAGTATATAGGAACATGTGTTAGGGAGTATGTCCATGGCAATTCGCTGCAAAATGAAGCCTAATGTAAAGACTTTGTGCATTGATTACGGGGCTTTTAGGCAAATGTGCTGTTTAGTGGGTTTTGTAATGTACAAATAATAACACTAATAAGGAAGGTAAGGAAAGAGCTCAGAGCAAGAACCTGAAGGCAGGCCGGCTTGCCATTCCACACAAGCCAAAGAAGTGGAGCAGGAACCATGGGAAGTGTTGCTTGCTATCTATACCACTCATCTAGCTTTTTGAGACAGTTCAGAACTGCTTGGCAAGGGATGGAGCCACCCAGAGTGGACTGGGCCCTCCTGAATTAATTAAAACTCAAGACAATCCCCACAGCTATGCCTACAGGCCAGTCTGATCTGAGACATCTGCAACTGTAACTGATATTCCCTTCTTGGATGGCTGTGTCAATTTGAGAGTTAAAACTACCTATAACTCACATATATGCAAACACCAAAATCTTTGGATGCTCAGGTCCCATATACAGAATGCCAGAAAATTTGCATAAAACATACGAACAAACTCTCATATACATTAAGTCATTGCTAGACTTCTTATAAAACCTAATGCAATGTAAATCACACACATAAATCATTTTATTCTCTCATGTAGGAAATAGTGTCAAGAAAAACAAAATTTGCATCTCTTGGGGACATATGCTATTTTTTCTTGTAAACATTTTTAGTCTGTGGTTGTTTGAATCCACAGTTACTGAGTCCACATGTAAGAAATACCAACTGCTTAGAAGAGAAGGTGGACACTGGCTTTGAACAAATGTGAAGATCATGTCTGCCATGTTGTCTTAGCTGCCAGCTTGACTGGATCTGGGATCTGGGATCCACTAAGAGACAGACCTGTAGGCATATTGGAGGGGCTTTCTTGACCGAGTTAGCTCAAGTGGGATCTTCCCACGAGGAACCATAAATGGGGCAGCACTTTTGGTGGTGGCCCGATATAAAGAGGTCTAAGGGGGAAGCCTTTTCTTTTCACCTGCTTGCCTTATGGTCTCAGTGGTGAGTTCATCCACTCTGTGGTGGCTGCTGCTGTCACCGATGACTTGAAATCAGTATCTTCAGCTTGCCACAAGTAGCTCTTCAGAAATACCCCAGGCGGTTAGTTCCAGGTTGGGACTACCAAGACACCCAGCTGGAGCTGAGCAGTCATGAGGTTCTCAGCCTCTTCAGCTGGTCCATCCTGATAGTGTCCTGTAAGCCAAACTAATAACATCTCCTTTGATACCTATTCATTCTCTCATCTCTGTTCATCTGAAGAACCCTGACTAACTCAATGCTGTCGATCAATCCGGCTATTTTTTATATGCTATTTTTCTGGTTTTAATTTGAAAGTAAGAATGGGATGCTGTAGACATCAGCCATAATCCAAAAGGAAAATGATGGTGTCTACACAGGAAGTGACAGGTGCCCACACTGACTTATTTTTAATCTTGCTGCCTTTGTGGAAACAAGGATGCCTGTCAATCACTTATGTAAACCATATTTAAATGACCTGGAAAAGAAGCTTAAACACTGCTGTAATCTAAACTACAAATACATTTCACTGTATCACTTAATATTCATAACAAATGTCACCACATACAGATATTAAAAAAAAACCCTAATCATTGAGTTTAATACCTAAGGAGTTGCTTTTTGAAGTAATGAATGTATTTTAAGCATATACAGACAATATACCAAAGCACAGTTATTAATATCTCTTAAATGTGAAAGCACAATGCCTCTACACAGCAACTGAGCTATTATATTTAGAGCTAGCTGAAATTTAGTGGTTAGAGTGACAATACCATATTTCTATATTTTTAGTTCTGCTTATGTGCCAGACTACAGTCTCAGAGGATCTAAGTAGGCATCTTCAAATTTATTTTCAAATAATCATTTTCATCGCTTTACTAATTTTAGTCTGCATGGATGATTTTCCTGCTTCACTCAGGTCTCTGACAGATAGCCGTAGACGGGCTGGGAGGCAGTGTGATCGGGCCAGCTTCTTCCCTCGAAATGCTGGAGTCTAGAGTCATTCAGACTCTGAGGGAATCTGCACATTGTGGTTCTGACCACAGCAGATGTGATCTCCTTCCCAACCCCTGACTAATACAATGCTGTTCATCAATTTGACCATTTTTTCTATGATAATTTCATTGAATTGGGGGGTAAATGTGATGCTGCCCACAGCAACCATATCCAAACAGGAGCAGCCATAGGCTTGTTCCTGTTCTCCAGAGGCTTCTCAGCTTAAGCTCTGCTGACAGAGGAGCTGGATGCTTTGCTTTGGGAGGGGAGGGGCTTTTCTGTGCGCCCTAGCCTACCTGGAAGAAATGTTTGTGGTGCTTCACTAATTGGATGCCAATAGTGACTCTATCAGGTTGTCACAACAGAAAATATCTTTAGACATAACCAATGTGTGCCTTGACTTTGGGACATGCAGAGGGAAAACAAAGTTGCTCCTGGTTTATAAGGTCCACTTTTACAGAATAGTTTTATGATCTCATTCCCACCATTCTGAATCTGTGAACTGCAGGAAAGGAAAGTTCCAGTCTAGCCAGACAGACTGAGCTTCGTCGACTGCTCCAGACAATGTGTCTGCCCCGACGCCCCTCTGCATAGGAGTGTGCAACTGTGGCCAAGGAGACACAAGAGGAGATCCTTGTGTTGGTCAGCATTCTGTTACTGACCGTAATGAAACATGATGCCCACAGCCTTTACCTGGTAAAGAGAAGAAGTTAGTTCGGGCTCAGTTTTGGAGGTTACAGACCAGAACTGGGTAGACCCTGGTAGACATGCTGGATGGTGGGAACATCATGGAGAATAAACTGCTGACCTGAAAACAACTGAGGCAGAGGAGGATATGTTGGTTCCTTGCACAGGGAATGGAGCCACTCATGGTGAGCTGGGCTCCCCCAGCCACTCTCTGGCTGTACAGGAAAGCTATCTGAGCATGCTTGTTGATAAGCCAGCAAGCATTATTCTCCATGATTTGTGTATTGATATATTGATTTTCTGCCCTGTCTGCAGTCAATGATGGATTGTTAACCTATAAGTTTAAATAATCCCCCATCCCCTACCAAAAGACTTTCTTAACAAAATACCATAGATGGAGTCACCTAAACAGTAAAATTTTAGTCTTCAGTCTTGGAAGCTACACGAGATCAAGGAAGGTGTTGTCAGCAAGGCAGTTTCACCCGAGACCTGTATCTCTGACATGGAGATGGCTATCTGTCTGGGGGTGTGCACACAAATTTCCTCTTTTTTTAAGGATGCTAGTCATACTGGATTGGGTTATTTCTAACAAGTTTATTTTAAAAGAATTACCTCTGACTTCATTTTTTAATACAGTCACATACAGAGGGTCTGGAAATTAGGAATACAGCAGATTACTGGGGGACATAGTACAGTGTTAACTAGGAAGAAGAAAAGAGAAAATCAAGACAGAAAAGTATGAGATGCATTCATTGATTAAGAATGGATTCTTCTGGGAAGTATGAGATGCATTCATTGATTAAGAATGGATTCTTCTGGGAAGTATGAGATGCATTCATTGATTAAGAATGGATTCTTCTGGGAAGTATGAGATGCATTCATTGATTAAGAATGGATTCTTCTGGGAAGTATGAGATGCATTCATTGATTAAG
>PVIH01014879.1:0-51870 GCA_004025045.1 Sigmodon hispidus
CATCCATCCATCCATTCATCCATCCATCCATCCATCTTGTGGATGTATCCATCCATCCATCCATTCATCCATCCATCCATCTTGTGGATGTATTCATCCATCCATCCATCCATCTTGTGGATGTATCCATCCATCCATCCATCCATCCATCCATCCATCCATCCATCCTGTGGAATCTCTGAAACTTCTCAAGGTCTCTAAGTACAAGTGATCAAGTTCTGGAGGGAAGTCTACAAGGGCTTCCTGCCCCCAAGGAGACCCAGCTGTGTCCATGATGCTTAACACAGCAACAGTTCTAAGACATGGAGAAATGGGGATGGGGACAGGGAGGGCCAGTGCCCACTTCTCCCTGAGGCATGATCTAACCGAATTAAAGAGCTGAGGCTGGGAGGGAAAGGCCCCTCCCAGACTGGGGTATCCCTGTGAATCATTTTCTTATCCTCTCTTGCTGGTGTAAAGTCATATTTGCTTCGTCTTAATCACTGTTTTGACCCTTGCTTGGCTCAGTACTCATAGCAAGGCTTGGACAAGGCTGAAACCACAGAGTTAGGGAAGGAAAATACTTGGAAGATTTCCTGCTTTGGCCTGCTTCCTGTGAGGCCATGTTGCCCCAGCCCCCAGCTCCCTCTCTGCTGGTTTACTGCAGGTCCCCACCCCCATCCCGGGGCCTTCTCTATTTGTTAATCTTGTTTTTATCTGTGTTCTCTTTACATCTGTATCTTTTCCCTCACTTATGTTCCTATCTTGATTACCCTGCACTGGACTCTAATTTTCTCACTTGTAAAATGGGGATAATAATAATGGCACCACTGATGATGTTCTGGTTGCTTAGGACTATAAGGAAAACACAAAATAATTACGTGAAGTGCTTCAGTACAGAACTCAGGCCACAGTATAGTCAGTTTGAGAGAGAGCTATTATTATTGTTTTTATCTCTTCTTTGGTAGCTTTGTTTTTTTTTTTTTTTCCTTTGTCCTCGCCTCCATGTTATCAAACCTCTTCCTGTTCCTTTTGCAAGAAGCTCCGACCCTGACTTTCTAGGTAGGGACACAGGTAAGAACGACACCCACCAAGGCTAGAGATTCCCTTCCCCGTCCCTTCTAGTCTATGCTCCACCTGGGGATTCAGGAATCTTGCCTGGGGGTGAGGCATGGCCCCAATCCCACAAATAACCTCATAAATTTCCGAACCCCAGATCTGTCATCCAAGGCAGGTATACCAGAGTGACTCACAGGATCCTGGAATTCGAATTCCTGGACCCCAATCTTTTAGGTTCCTAATTCTCTGGACCCTTATTGACGCAAAAATCCTGACCACTAATTTCTTCCCTCTCGGGTCCTAAGAACTCTTTGCTTTCTTAGGGTCAAGGGGTGTGGCTTTCTTCACCAAGACCCAAAGGCTGCTGGGTATGATGCAGGTCCGCAATCCTAAACGCTCTGGAGGTTGAGGCAAATCAGAGACCACTCTGAGTAACATAGTGAGTTTAAGGCCACTCTGTGCATCTTAGCAAGATGCTGTCTCAAAATAAATAAGGGTTGAGGCTCAGTGCCCAGTAGTAGAGACCTTGTTTACATACGGAAATCCCTGGATTCAATCCCCACTACTGGGATAAAGGGGAAGGAAAAAAATAGAATGTCCGGAAACACCCCAGAGGCCCAAACCCTATTCTTGGCCCTTCCGACCACACCCTCAGCAGCCTTGGCACTCTCCAGAGGACCTGAAGCTCCCTATGGGTGCTTCCCTGAACGGGTGGGCGGGGTTACAGCCCATGTCCTACAGCGATAGGCTCAGAAAGACGTCATTCTCCGCTAGTTTCAGCTAATCTACCAATAGACAGAGCGCCTGCCCCGTAGGGGTCGGTTCAGCTCTGCTAAAGGCAGAAAAGGGTTCCCCAGGAAACCAGCTCTTCTGGTTGGTCTAGGTAAGTCCTTTCCAGAATGATCAGTACCGAGGTTCTGGACATAGCTTGCAGCAGAGGAAATGAGGGTGCTGTTGGGGAAACTGAGTTCAGGGATGCGCAACCTCAGAAATGCGCCTATCTTCTTCCTTGCCTGCCCTCCACGTTCCTCCGTTTTTCACTTCCTGCTGTCATGAATTCACTCAAGGTCCTCTCGTATAGTCATCCAGCGCTCCTCACTCATTACTTAAACATTTCCTAGGCTTCTGATGATGAGTCAGACCTGGGAAGCTCGGGTCACAGCGGAGGACAGGCATTGATGATGGTCCAGGGCGTGAAGGGATGGGGAAGCTCAGGAATCTTTGGGGGTTTGACATGGTCGGGAAAGAATTTCCAAAGAAGGGGCCACTGGTGCTGGTTCTTGCGGGAGCACTAGGTGGCAGCAGAGGTTGTAAGAAGAGAGGCTGGGAGGTGCATTATCATGTTTAGGTGCACAAATAGAACACCCATGCGGTCCCCATAACCACCAGGGGAGCTATAAGGCCAGCAAGAGTGAGAAACTTGAACTCGTGCGTGCGTGCGTGTGTGCAACTGTTGACTGTGTTAGTCCCAGGAATGGACTAGGGTGGCTCTCTCCAGAGGCCAGATAAGACAGGAGGTAGAGGCAGAATGTGTTGTGCGTGGGCTCTGGGGACAAAGGAATCTCCAGGACAAAAGTCAGGGCCTGTTGTTCATCTCAGGGGGCCATATTCGATGAGTATTCAGTGCATGGCTATAAATCCTTTCGGGAATTCTAGGTTGAGGGTTTTGTTTTTCAGGGTGACCCTCTGGGACACAGCTTGGGGCCAGCCTGGGCTACATAATGACCTCACTATTCACTGTGTATCCCAAAGGGGCACAAACAATGGTAGTCTTGCACCTGGCTTTCCTTGTCATGTTTTCAGAAGTTACCTGGGTAAATTAGGGTCCCTGACATAGGGAGTTCACGCTATTCTCTCCTTTAAGATACCAATTGTGGTTCTCTGTCTCTCTCTTTCAGACATGATTAAAATGTCCCATCTTACCACTCCCCACCCCATCAAGTTTTGTCACTTGTACCACTCACTGGCTCCATCCCTCATCTTCCACACCTCAGCCCATGGCATTTGGATGCCAATCTCCCATGATTCTGAGCAAGGTCTGTGACATCACGTTAATAATGGGTGAGGCCCCAGGATAGCATTTCAATCCGTCCTGGGTCACTCCCTCCTTCCAGAAACTTCCTTTAGGGGCGCTTCTTTCCTGCCTTACTTCCTCTGCAGCTGATCCTTACAACATTCCAACAGGTGCCTCTCACGACCCATCCCTTTGCTGTGAGCCATAAGCTGCAGGGCTCTGTTCTGGCTCTCCTCCCTTGCCTATTCTTTCTAGGATGATCCTAGTTTCTTGGTCCCAGCTGGAGTGAACCTTCAAGCCTCTCTCCAGTTTCCTGGATGCTTCCCCAAGTTTCTGAGCACCCCCATCCCCCATCTCCCGTCTCTTTGCAGTCACTTGAGGAGTCTCCTCCAGGGCCACAGGCTGCCTCATTGCCCATTTGCTTCATGACTAGAGACCTTGGTTATGGATGCTGGTATCTTGGCTCTGTTACAGTCCAATCCTACCTTCACTGTCCGACTTTGGGATGCTCCCTATCTGCATGGCCTCGAAGCTCTCCTTGCCTCCAAGGTTCCAGTACTTCCCCGGTGCCTTAGCAGGCTCTTCAGAACCCCCCCCACCCCCCAGGATCTTAACTGCCCTACATCTGTAGCTCAGATTATCATCCAGGCCCTTCATGCCAGTTCCCCACTTTACATATGGTTTCTGGTGTTTAAGAAGCCTTAGTCACCATTTATTCTCATGGTTCTCTGCCTAGCAAGTTATGCTCCTATTTTTTGTTTCTTAATTATGTGTGTGTTTTGTCCGCATGATGTCTGTGTACCATATTCTTACCTGGTGCCCTTGTAGGCCCTGGGACCATGAGCTCCCATGTGGGTGCTGTGAATTGAACGTGAGTCCTCTGGAAGAGCATTTCAGTGCTCTTAACCACCGAGCCAGCTCTCCAGCCCTGTGCTCTTTTAAGGCCAAGGTCATCTCTTCTGTGGAACCTTCTGAGATCTTTGCGTAGACTCCCTGAACTTCAGATCAGTAGCCCCAGGGGTTTAAATTGTCTCGCTAAACCCAGGGATTTATCAGGGGCCAGGCCTCCGCTCCGAGGCTTTAGGAACAGGTAGAACTTTCATTTTAGGTGGTTTTGGTTGTGAGCAAAGCTATATAGTAGGATCCACAAACACTAGTTTCCCCTGTCGCAGCCTCTTGAACCCAATGCTGCCACCTGCTGGGCAAACACATTCCCTTATTTTTAAAAAAGCCTAACTAATTAAATAACTTTTATTTACAAAAGACAAAACCGACTAGCGTGGTCGGTCACAGCAGCAGTAGAAGGCAGTGGTGGAGTGAAGGTCCAGCTCTCTCGGTGACAGATGTGTGTGCGTCCCCCTCCCCCAGGTTCGGGCTTTTGGTCCCTGCCCCGCCCCACTTAAGGTCCCAAATTAAGGCACAGCCCTCCTCCTCCCACCCAGGCGGGATGGGCCGAGATCCCATCCCGGAGCGCACTCATCACGAAGGCCCGCGCAGATGGGAGCAAGAGGTCTTTTAGTGCCGCCCCCCAACTCCCCCCCCCCGCGCGCCGTTCCCAGCTCCAGTTCAGCTCAGCGGTGTTGCAGGCGGGGTGAGGACGAGCCGGATTCGCTGCACACACAACTCCGCCGCCTGCCGGGTCTCACGGCACAATGCGGCCAGGCTCAGAAAGCCATGCGGCAGATCCTCCACCACGTGCAGCGTCACGGGCTGGCCCAGGTCTCGCAGTCTTCGCGCTAACATGACCGAGTCGTCCAGCATGGGGTCCAGAGCGCACGCCTAGAGAGAGTGGGGGTCAGGGTAGGCAGGCAGAAGGGGAAAGCGCGTGGACGAGGATGTGGATGTGCGCAGAGGCGGGGCGGGGAGAGGGGGAGGAGATGGGGATTCGGGAGAGAGAAGGAACAGGTGGAGGCGTGGGAAACAGGAGTAAATGGGGTTAACTGAACCCCTTATCTTTACCCAGCCCAGCCCCTATCTTTTCCACCCACCCAAGGCTCCTGCTCAAGAAAATTGCAAGATAATAGATTGCCTCGACTGGCGCTTGCTAGATCTTTCCCCAGGGCATCCAGCCCCCACCCCCCACCCCCTCGCACCATCAGCACCCTGCCCGGCTTGTTCTCACCACAAAGTGCACAGGCGGCAGGGTCTTTAGCATGCTGTCAGGGGCCAGCAGAGGAGACATGAAGGGGTTCTTGACGATGGGTGCGGAGTAGAGGGGCATGTGGAGGATACCCTGGCTTGAGCGCCTGGGGTGGAAACCCTCAGGGAAGGCGGTGCGAGCGCGGGGGGCTCTGTCCATGGTGCCCACATCATCCTTGGCTTCAGCCTCTTCCTGGGAATTCTCAGACCGTAGAAAAAAGTTGACATCAGAGGGTGTGGAGGGGCCAAGTGACTCCATTGAAAGCGACATCTCCGGGGTGTCTGACGTCTCTGAGTGACTCTTAAAGTTCAAGTCCTTTATCGTCAGGGACTTCAGGGTGTCTGTGCCCAGCAAGCCCCCGGGCTGGGCCAGGGCTGCCTCAGACACGCTTCTGCGCATCGACTCCGTGGGGCGCGCGGCCTCTATAGCAAGGACAAAGACAGACTGCCTGAGATCACAAGATTAGCCAGGCTGTTGAGTAGGGTGTGCAGATGGTAGATAGGATAGATCCGTAGGACAGTGGTCTGTCCAGCACCCCCACACCCCCACTCTAGGGTGGGGTGGATCGGAGGATTCTGTGTCCACGATTGCAATTGGAAGCTCAGTGGTCTTGGAGGTGGGGTTGTGTTGTAGGGCAGGGTATGAAGTGCAAATCAGCTGACCTCTGGGAGCTTCTATCTCTCCCTTTGTATAAATGATGCATAGTCCTTAGCGAAGTTTAAGAATATAAGAGCTCAGAGGGATGTGATACACAGGGTCAACTACCATATCCCCCAGAGGGATCATGGTATGTCCAGAGCCTCATACATGCCAGTTCCTAGTCCCTCACATGTTCTAGGTGCTCCACTGTAGAGCTGGTGCTTACATCCCCTGGCTGGTCCTAAGGTATGGCTGCCAGGCAGCAAACCCTGCTGTAGCTGCCTCTGAGTTTCCCAGCAGGAAGCTCACCCACCCTTTCATGATCACTGAGCTCATACAGCAGGACAGGAGCTTCTCTTTCTAGTGTGTGTTACTCTCACAGAGGGTTTACATCTATACCCTGGTGGGTCTGCTCTTCAAAATGCCCTTGTTTTACCCCTTTTAACTGAACAAGCAGGCAAGCAAGTGCCCAGATGATGTGTGTCTAGCCCACACGGCATGGCCATGCTGGAGGTACTTGGCCTCCAGTCTGTTAATGTGGTTGGGTTTTCACTGCTTACTGTTTTAGGGCTTATGCTGATTTCTTTCTAACCGTGATGCTCTGTAGTCTGCTTCAGGTGTTTGGTCCTACACATGGTTCTACCTTTCAGTTCCTGTAGCCTGACTTTATTAACCTATGAGGGTAACTGCAGACCAATAAAAGAATAATCACCTAGGTGCTGTGATCTACAGTTACTGGAACAAAGCTGCAGACATAGGACACAGGATTCTAGTATCTTCTGAGAGCATCTCTGTGCCAGGCACTGTGTTGGCATTTGACACAGTGGGTGTAGGAGTCCTCACTATGCCCCAACAAGGCAGATACTCTTGAAGCCATTTCACAGAGGGACAAACTAAGGGCTGTTTATGTTGATGTTTGTCTTTAACCCAGTGAGGCAGTGATGGGAGTGATAAGCTGGGGTGTGTGCCTCCAGGGTCACCTTTTGTGGACCTTTCTCTTACAGGAACCTCATCCATCCCCAGGCTCAATGGTCCCTTGTCTCAAATTCAGTTCCTTTCTAATGTATGTCTGCATTTACCTGATCCTAACATTATAACTTTAAGGTAAAACACGTGAACTGAATAAACTTGTGCGTGTGTGAGTATGTGTGCGTGTGTATTCATGCGTGTGTATACATGCTCATCCACATGTGTATGCCAGAGGTCGCTCTCAGGTGTTCATCAGGGCATCAGCCACCTTGAGTTTTTGATTTTATTACATTTGCATTTATTTGGTGTGTGGAGGTCGGAGGACAGTGGATAGGAACGGGTTCTTGCCTTCCACCATGTGAATCCTGGGCACTGATCTCAGGCCGGGCTTAGCAGCAGGCACTGAATTATGCATCACCAGTCCCCCACCTTGGTTTTTGGTCACGGTCTCTCACTGAACCCAGAGCTCTCTGCTTTTGCCCAGACTTGCATTCCAGCAAGTTCCAGGGACTTGCCTGCCTCTGCCCACCCAGTGCTGAGATTATGGTGTACGCCCCACACCTGGTTTTTATATGGGTTTTGGGGATCCAGACTCAGGTTCTCATACTCACACAGGTAGCTCTTTGTCTCCTGAGCCACATCCCCAGCCCCTTGAGAAATAGTTGTTGTTGTTGAGACAGGGTCTCCTTGTACGGCTTTGCCTAGCCTGGAATGGGACCACACTATATAAATCAGGCTGGCCTCGAACTCACAGAGATCTTGCCTCTGCTTCCCAGGTACTAGGACTAAAGATGTGTGCCACTAAATCTGGCTGTGAGAAGTTGTTTTGTTTTTCAGTTCAGGCCGTCCTGGCTAGGTGCTTTGGAACAAGCTGTAACTCACCTGCTGTGGGCGCTGAGGCTTTTGGGGGCCTTCGTCCGCTTAGCTCCAGGAAGGAGTTGAGCCATGAGGATGCGCCAAGGCGGAGGTCTCTGAGGAGAAGGGATGTGTCCCTCTGCACCAGCGCCATCATGCCCAGTGCCTTCTGGTCCGACTCAGAATGCTCCTCTGTCTCTGTACCTGCAGAATGCATACGGGAGGCTGGGCTCGATTCTCTTTCTAGTGCAGTCCTAACACTCAAAACTCGGAGTATCTGAGGCATTCAGCGGCCGGCTGTCATGCCGAGGGTATGTACCTTACCTGAATAGGCACTGACACACTTAGAGAGGACGCTCAGTGGTAGAAGTGGGTCCATGAGGCTCAGAAGACGAGAGGGAGAGGCAGAGGACTGCAGGGTGGTCACTGGGTAGGCTGCCATGATGCCATCTGGCACCCTTACTCCATAGGCTGCTGCCCGAAGGGACACAGTGATGCAAAGGTTGCCGCCTGCGCTGTCTCCTGCCAGGCATATCCGTTCTCCTGTCGAACCTAATTGTAGGGAGAAGGGTCCAATCATAGCCTGTCATGACTTGGGAGAACTGGGTTCTGAGGTGAGGTAAACAATCCCTAAGATGAAGCAGGATGCTATTTTAGTTACTGACAAGAAGAGACATGGGTTTGGACCTCTTATGGTAGGTAGTGTGGTCAGAGGAAAGAGACCACGTGCTGGGGAAGCTGGGGAGACTGAGGAAAAGCAGCGTGTGTGAAGGAGAGCTCAGCAGTTTTCCAAGACAGGGTCACCAGAAGTTGGAAAGCTGAGGATCAGGGTCAGGCTGGGTACAGCCAGGCGTCTGTGCCCTGGTAGCTTCCTGGGATGTTGGCATTCCAAAAGGGAGGTATGAGGACCAGGTAGGTGGGCATGTGAGCCAGCAGACTGGCAGTGCAGGATGAGGATGGCTGGTGAGGAAAGGAGAGACAGGAAGGAGGGACCAGAAATGAAGGCTGGAATAAGGAAGCAGGAGACAGGCATGATGGGAGATGGAAGGTGGGGTCAGCCCATAGAGGGAGGAGGCAGATGAGGAAAGATGGACTGGGTAGAGATGAGGCTGAGGCTGTAGGATTTAGGGATTTAGCCTCTGCAGGACAGGCCAGGGGTTAAAAAAGGTGGCCAGGACAAGGGATGGGTGTGGGGAGGATCTGTGGAAGCAAGGACCTGGGTCTTACCAAGCAGGTCACAGTGCTTGACAGCCCAGCAGTAGGCAAAGAAACACTCCTCCAGTGCTCGGGGGAAGGGAGCCTCAGGGGCCAGGGAGTAGTCGATGGAGATGATGGGAACACCTAGCTCCTGGGCCCAGTTCTTGAGGTAGGGCTCATGGGATTTGGAGGTCTGTGCCACAAAGCCACCACCGTGGATGTGGACTATCAGGGCTCGTGATCGGGGTGCTTGCTGGGGCCGTGGGCGAAGCTCCAGGCGTGAGCCCTCAGATTTCACCAGGCTGTTGAGCATCTTGCTGTCCTGGTGGTGAGGAAGGAGAGTGGTCTGTCAGGGCCTTCTTCATCCCAGGGATGGGGTTTTAGGGTGCTGAACTGGCATTGCCACTGTCTGGGACCAGGGGCTTACCTGTCCTTCCCGCAGGTCATAGGAGATGAGCCTGGCTAACACAGGCCCTGGGCCTGTGTGTGCCAAGGGAGGTGAGATGGTAACTGTGAGCTTGGGGTCAGAGGTCAGTGGCATCTCAAAGGCCTCGGGTGGCAGGCTGAGCAGGCGGCTTACCCTCACAGTGGTTGACGCCATGTTAGCCAGGGACTGGGGAGGGAACAGAAGAGACGCTAGCGAAGGGTATGGAGGTGGTGAGGCACATACCATATTCTTTCCCTAGCCCAGTCCTTCCCCTCATGTGCTATCTTTGGTCCTGGGGCCCTGTAGTAGCCGGTTGTGGCTTCACTGGATGTTTGGAACCCAGAATCTCCACCTGTAAGCACGCTGGAGGTGCTCCCGTGCCCCGAGCTCACCGACAACACCTCGATCTCAGTGATGTTCCAGAAAGCTTTCCAGAAGTGCACATCCAGGTTCTGTATGATCCGTTCGAACTCCGCCCCGCGCAGCTCAGGGTCTATGGCGAATCGGCCACCGGTGAAGAGGGAGCTGGCAGTCACACCTGGAGGCCAGGAGGGGTGTCAAGGAGCCCTGGTGGGGACCAGGCAGCTCTGCTGGGTTAGGAAAGGGGGTCAGGAGAGGATGTGGGTAGGGCCCAGCCACCACTCACTGAGGCCCGTCTCGTTGCGTTTGTAGTGTTCCCCGAAGGACACCAGCCCAATGGAGAGAGTCTGCAGGAACGGCCGGATGGCAGGCGTGAACTGTGAAGGGATGCCTGTGTCACCCAACCACACGGGAGACAGGTGAGGATGGGGCACAAGATGGGACAGAGATAGGAGTGCACACATACATTAAGCAGAC
Source organism: Sigmodon hispidus (assembly GCA_004025045.1). Lineage (NCBI taxonomy): Eukaryota > Metazoa > Chordata > Mammalia > Rodentia > Cricetidae > Sigmodon > Sigmodon hispidus. The sequence goes on from PVIH01014879.1 coordinate 10,117, forward strand.
TTTTAGTGGGCTCCTGCATCACTTGGGATGTGTGCATCATCTTGGGCCTGGTCATGGACCTGGCACTCTCCAAAGGAAAGGAGATGATGAATAAGGACACATGTAGGGGAATTGTCTAATCAACCAGTACTAAAGGCACGTACTAGGTGAGGGGCTGCAGTGATGACCATGGGCCAGGGCATTGGCTAGGTTGGGAGCAGAGATCTGATGAAGAGGGGACATTCCTGAGAGAGGCCAGAGCAAGAAGAGTGATGTGCATGGGTAGCAAGGGCGAGGAGGCGTAGTGAAGGGGGCATGGACAGAAAACGCAATGGCAGTCCTGGAGCAGAGCGAGCCAGGGAGCCAGAGGGAGGGGCATTCTCTAGAGGGACTGGCTTTCATTCTGAGCATCTGGAGGGTCGCGACACATAGGAACTTCCTGAAGTCACAAAGTCCTGAGGGCCGAGAAAGATAGCTGACGCTGGGCACAGGGCAACTGAAGGTCAGAAATGGGGAGATGACCCGAGATAGGTAGATGGTGAGAGCAGGGACCAAGACCAGGACTTAGCAGAATTCGTGTTCACCCAGCAGAAAACAGCATGCTAGGCTTTGGGAGGGCACAGGGCTGAGATCTGGGGACTCTGCCTTCCTGGAAGCTGACATTTTGGAGGGTTGATATAGTCTTGCAATCTAGCAGAGCTGGGTCCTCAGGAGCTGGCAGCTGGCCCAGGCTGTGCTCTTGGCCAGCAACCCAGTAGGCTAAAGAACATAGGAGGCCCTGGCCTTGGTGGCTAGGACGCTGATTCAGGCAGCCTGGCATGTCCTTCGTTCCTGTGCTCCTGCCAGCACCAAAGCAGGAGATGGCTGGCCCTGCTGGCTGAGGGGAGAGTCCCAGAAATAACTGTGTTGGGTTGCTCAGGACCTGACAACTTGGAGTGGCAGACAGGAACAGGGAGCCGGGAGCTGTGGGCCCATCTCTGCGCAGCCAGAGGGCAGGAAGAGCAAAGCCCAGCACAGCCCTGAGATCCCTGCTGAGTCTCCATGATACAGCTGCCTGGGGCTCCCTGGAGCTAGCATGGCCCCAGTCAGGGCCTCTGTTCTGATTTTAGTTTTCTATGTTCAATTCTTTTTTTCTTTCTTCTTTCTTTCTTTCTCTCTCTTTCTTTATGTATGTATGTATGTATGTATGTATTTATTTATTTATTTATTTATTTATTTAGAGACAGGCTCTTTCTTTCTATGTAGCCGTGGCTTGCCTGGTCCATATGATGTAGCTCAGGCTAGCCTCTATCTCTAAATAATCCTCCTGCTTCAGCCTCCTCAGGGTATTGGACTGCCTCCCTTTCTGAGTATTGACAAGCTGCATCTCTCTGAGGTGATCTGGGATGGACAAAAGGCAGGAGAAGACACACAGCTCAGGTCAGAATGCCTAGTTCAAGGAAGAGATTAACCACAACCAGGTCTTTGTTGTCACCAACCCCGATGGGGGTGTGTTGTCCTGAAGGGTGCCTAGAAATTATGTGGCTTCTATAGCGATGAAACCCAGGTGCCCATCTGCTATGTGTAGGCTGGCACCTTGTTCCGCTAGTCCGGAATCTCAGTGCCTGAAGCAGAGACTGCATGCACACCCTAACCCTATCACCAACCCCGATGGGGGTGTGTTGTCCTGAAGGGTGACTAGAAATTATGTGGCTTCTATAGCGATGAAGCCCAGGTGCCCATGTGTAGGCTGGCACCTTCTTCCGCTAGTCTGGAATCCCAGTGCCTGAGGCAGAGACTGCATGCACACCCTAACCCTAACCCTAACCCTCAGAGATCAGTACTCATTACCTAGGGGCTCGGTCTCAAATGAACCTCAGGGGCTAAAGAAGAGGGAGAAATGGGGATCCAGTTCAACAGCGTGCGTCGGACCCTCATGAGGCTCTAAAATCAGCAAAGGAACATCTCCCAGCCACTTGGCTGGGTTGAAGCTCTGGCCTTGGGCGAGTGTTCTACCAAGCCCAGCTTTTGGAACACTTTTGGGACACAGTCTCCCTAAGTTACCCTCATCTCACACTGTAGCTCAGCCAGGCCTTGGACTTGCAATTCTCCTGCCTCAGCTTCTCTAGTAGCTGGGATATAACAGGCCTTAGTTACCAGGTCCAGCTGGTGAAGAGATTTCTGATACTTGATGGATTTAGTTGTGGGTCATGAGCTGGAGCCCCCCAGAATCCATCTTCTCCCTGCTGCTGATCTCTGGTCTGATTCCCAAAGCTAGGAATTCTGATAACTGTGACTCTAATTCAAAGACAGCTTACCGGCCTTCACTGGGTGTCCAGGAAGACATGGGGCAAGGAACTCACCTGGAAGCCCAGGCAGCGACCGTAGAAGCAGCCTTTATGTAAAGTGACATACTCTTGCAGGAAGTCAGCACTGAGTCCTTCATCACCCTCAAAGAAGAGCACTCCTGGTCGATTGATAGCCAGGAGACGTTGGGCGTAGTAGGCCAGGGCACGGAGCTGGGTGAGAGCAGCCAGGTAGGCCTCCAGTTCTGCTAGGTTGTGGCTGGCCCGGAAAAAAATACTTCGGCGGTTGGAGGCCACATAGCGGGATTTGTGTAGTAAGTGTGCCAGGCAGCACCGTGCTGTGTGCACCAGGCTACGGTATCCATTAGCTGGTGTCTCTGTGTCCAGGTCAAAATGGTGTGCCACACCCAGCAGGTGGCCTAGGGTTGGCTCCAGCCCCAATGCCTGTTCTCGAATACCTGCAAAGACATTGGATAGCCGCCTAGCAGTCTCTCCAGGTCCCTGGCTTGAGAAGAAGGCCATGTTATCTTCTGTGAGTGTCACCAGTGACTGGGTCATTGTGTGTAGATCCATGCTGTGTGAGAATGCCGAGGCTGTGGGAAGATGGGAAGGTCTGTCAGAGCCGAGAGTCCAGACCCTACCTTTTCTCTCTGAGGCCCAATCAACTATTCAAACCTAGGGACCTTCCTCACTTAGATCAAGAAGTGCAAAGCTGTAGGCCCCTCCTTCAAGGCTCAAGGTTCTATCCCCAACCTCCTCGAGAGTCAGGGCCTTCCATTCCCGGGAGTCTATTTCCTTGTCTTCCAGAAGCCTGGGGCCTCATCCTCTTTCTACCTAGCAGCTGGGAGTTAAAACTCTAGACTTTTCCTTCAGACTGAGCATCCCCTGCCCTAGCCCCCCTTCCTGGATGTGGGAGTTGAGTCTCCTGAGCCCAGAGGAGCTGCCACCAGTGCCCCCCTCCACCCCAGATGCCGGCCCATCCTTTTCCTTCTTCCTTCCAGGTATTCAAGGGTGAACTCTATCTTTGTTTATACTCTTTGGACTTGGCCTTCTTGTTCCGGGAAATCTGAATGCCCGATGGTTGTTTCTCAAGACCCACGTGTTTAAGCCTTATTCCAAGTTTCCTTCTGAGTCTCCACAAACCCTTTTCTAACAGTAGGTGGGAACGCTGACCCTCCAGTCCAGCCATTATCATTTCCTAGGACTCCCCGCCACACCTAACCTTCCTGTCCCCCATTTCAGAGTTTCTGCACTAAGGACTCCTGGTCACTCAAACCTGCCTGCAGAATCCCCTCCAAACTCCAGCTTCCTCGTTTCTCTGTGGGATTCCCAAACTCAGCATCCCGTCTCTAGATGGTTGCCTGGTTTTCAGCCTTGCCCTCTTGCCTTAGATTGCATTGTCCCACTCTCCTGCCAGAAACAGCAGTTCAAATAGCTAATATATATACATCAGTAGCCAAGCCCACGCTAAGGTTTGACCCCAAAGACCCACAATGCCTTGGTTCAGATCTTTATTACTGCCAGCATCTTCTTTTATAGGAGGGTAAACTGACACTCAGTAAGGAGCTGGAGGTTGTACAGATCCTGACAGAGCCCGTTGAAATCTAGATTTCTAGGCACAGTACTCTGCCCAGGCTGCTCAAAGCTCAGCTTCTGTGTGCCCCACAGAACCAGGTTCCATTCTGTGACTAGCTTCTCACATTCTGAGTCCTCTTTGACCTTCGGAGTCTGAGTTCTCCTTAGGCATCCCTGTCATTTAGTTCATCTTGGATAAGCTGCCTTTGACCTTTGGGTGGGGACATTACAACTTTTTTAAGCGACTCTTTCCCATCAAAGCTGAGGGCCCTGCCTGGCTCCTGGGTTTGCAGCCCCCTTTCTGTAGAAGACAAAGCCTCTCCCTTCCAGACCCTGTGTTCTGGTGGCAGCAGCCACATCTGTCTCTCAGCTGGCACTGCACTCACCCCTCCCTGGCTTCTTCAGACTGGAGCTCCCAAGCTGGCACTGCAGGTCTGTGGCTAGTACCAGTAGCTGCCCGAGGCAGTAAACTGGGGGAGGTACTAGCCTGGTCAGGGTGTGGCCATTGATTCACCTCCCATCCAGAATGGATAGTGAGAACCACAAGTTGTAAACAGAGCCCAGAGTTCAGCTCCTTACCCCTCCTGCCTACTAACCTCTCCAGCTCAACCACTGAGTCCTCCTGCCAGGTTCCTCTTCCTTAGAATCCTGGCCCCTTCTTGCTTAGACCCAGGAGTCGGCTCCTCTTTACTGTGAGTCGGGCCCCAGACTCTCCTCCCTCAGACCTCTCATCCAGTCCCAGTCTTCTCCCCCAGGACCCAGGAGTCCCAGCCTTCATCCTGAACACACTGTCCCCTCTCACCCAGCCAAGCCACATTCTCTCTCCCCAGAGAATCAGTGATGTCAGGTCCCACCCCCTAGACTGGCCCTGGCACAGATATCTCCAGCTGTTGCGGGGGAGGAGGGGAGCTAGCCCGCCCTGGTAGGACAAAAGCCATGAGGAGCAGAACCAAACTTAGCCAGGGAGCTGAGTCACAGGTCCTAGTGGTGGGTGCTATTCCTACAAGGCCATCCTTGGTTTATGTGGGAACTTCCACAGCCCGCCCTGCTCTGACAGTTCACTCCATATGGTCAAACTAAGCCTCAGATACGTTTTCAGGCTCTTCCACAGGCTCCTTGGCCAGCCAGCTCTCTCTCACCCTCAGGCCTCAACTGGAGGTGGTCTTATCTTGTTTCTCCTCACCTCTGAAGTCCACCTTCACCCCCTAAGGCTCATTTCTGCCCTAACAAGTACACAGTTTGGGGCTGGAGAGATGGCTCAGCGGTTAAGAGCACCGTCTGCTCTTCCAGAGGACCCGGGTTCGATTCCCAGCACCCACATGGCAGCTAACAAGTACACAGTTTGCAATCATTCCTTCACTTATTTCCCCGTCTGGGTCCTTAAGGACAGGAACAGATTTTTATGGAGGCACAGAGCTCATAAGGTAGGGTATGGCTATTTAGGAAGAACATAGAACTACAAACAAGAAAAAAAAAATCAGCTGCCAGGCTTTTGCAAGAACTTGAGGCTTCTAAACGTTTGTCTGGCTGTGGGTGGGTCCTCAGGCTCTGTCCCTGGACTGTCATGTTGATGAAGGGAGCGGGTGGCCCCAGGACCTGGCACACTCCAGCAAATAGGTGAAGAGAAGTGGGCATGAAGAGTGGGGTGAGGCCAAAGGCAATGGCTGAGAACTTGGGAGAGAGCCGTGCCTTCCCAGGACCAGCAAACAGGTACACAAAGGGAGCAGAGTCTCGGGACCAGGTAAGGTAAGGAGCAGTTAGGGTGGGATGTTGGTCCAGGACATGTCGGGGGAGGGAAGTGTTGGCAACTGCCCAGCAGGCTTCCTGAGCCTCCCTCCCAGCTTCTTCCTGTGCTAAGCAGTGAGCACTTCCTGTGTTGCTCCTGAGCAGCATCCCCAGCCCAGGAAGGTATCCATGGTTCCTTCTGTGAGCTTCCTCAGCTCAACCTTCGGGAGATGCTGCCCCTGGCTCTTGCTCATTACTGGCCTCGCCACTACCCTGATACAATGTATGACTTCCTAATCATATTATTTGCTTGGTCTCCCCATGAGATTCTCTGGGCACCTGGAGTGTTCAGTTCTTAGCCAGTGCTAATTCCCACTTTCTAAACCCTGCTTCACCCACTTCCCACACTGGGCACCTTGTATCTGCCACAGCTCACCCTGCTCTGACTGCCCCCCCACCCCAACATGTGGGGAGCACGGGATTGGGATACTTATTGTAGACCAAGTGATTTGGATGAAGCCCTTGGGAACTGGCTGGATTTCCAAGCCCTTGTGATTTCAAGGCCCTGCTCTTTGCCCCATTTGTGGTTCTAGCTCCCTGAAGACTGGGCTGGCTAGAACCAGGAGGAAGGGATTGCCAGAATCCCAGGCAGAGGGCACTGGGTAAGGGTATATCCAGTGGGGCCATGGGTGAGCATGGCAGGAATGGGGCAAAAGGTAGGGCTGAGGGGGACATGGGCAGTGGGGGGAGGTGTACCCAGAAAACTAGTCCTCAGCCCTTTGCCCTGGAAAATGTTTTTCTCCTTTGGTGCTGGGAATCAAACTTGTAAAGGCTGGACAGATGTTCTGCCATTGAAACTGTGCTCCCAGCTCCTCCAGCCCTTTGCCCTGAGAAGTCACTTGTCAGCTGTATCAAGCCTGGACTTTGGTTCTAGGGGATGTACCAGGGCAATATATTTTCATGTTTGGTGATATGTTGGAAGGTAAGTATGTTTGCACGCGAGTGACATGACCTATGTGGTTGTTAGCCTGTGAGTGTGATTTTGTCTTGGGTTTTCAGCTTGTATGGGGATGTGTGCATGTTTCCATGAACCCATATCCTGGGAATGTAGCTCAGCCGGTGGGGTGCTTGCCTACCTTGCATAAACCCTGGATTTGGTCCCCAGCACCATATAGACTGAGTGTGGGGGTGCACACTTGTAACCCCAGATCCCTGGAGGTGAAGGCAAGAGGATCTGATGTTCAAGGTCATCTTGGACTACATAGTGAGTTCAAATCCATCCTGGGAGATATATTCACATACTCACATCTTGTCTGCACACAACAAAACAAGAATAAAAACAAAAACTATCTACATGTCTGGGTGTGTCATGGTGTCTATCTATGTGCACAAGCAAAGACGTAAGGATTTATCTTGTCCATCTCCCTCACCCTATCCCCATCTAAGCCATTACCCAGGCCCGTCCACCTATGTTCTAGAAACTTCGAAACTTGGCATGTCCTCACCTCCACCGCCTCTGCTGCGCTATTACACACCCTCACTTGGAGACACATCAGATCTCTGTGTGCCTCTAATTTAAGTCTGTTTCCTGCAAAGCATCGGGCAGATTTTTTGAAAACAGATCCGATCACTCCTTTGCAGGCCTTCAGAACTTGCTTCCCTGTCTTTCTCAGAAAATAAAGCCTCAATCTTGGACGCAGCTTCCCAACCCAACCTAGGGCCACCCCCTACCTGCCCCAGGTTCCTATCCCTGGCCTCCCTCTTGTCTCCACACTGTTATATGCTGCTCCTTCCAGCATCAAGGTGGTTTTGTGTGTTTGTTTTACAGTTTTTAAAGACAAGGTTTCTCTGTGTAGTCTTGACTATCTGGAAACTTGCTTTATAGACCAGGGTGGCCTGGAATAATAAAGATCCCCCTGCCTCTGTCTTCCGTGGTTAGAGGAGTGTGGCACCATGCCCCGGCTAGCATCAAGGTCTTATTCCCTCATGCTGCCCTCTGTTTTCCTTATTGCCCTTGTTCGGCAGTTAATGCCTGCCCATCGGTGACTCTGATGTCACCTCCTTGAAAAAGCTTTCCATGATCATTGTTTTTTTTCAGGATGTTCTCTTTGTGAAGACAGTTTTTCATGTATTCCAGGCTGGCTTCAGACTGGCTATGTTGTCAAGGGTGACCTTCAACTTCTTTCTGATACTCCTGGCTCACACCGATCTATTTGTGAATCATGCACACACGCCACCATGCCTAACTGATGTGTTCCTGGAGATAGACCCTGAGGCTATGTGTAGGCTAGTAACTCAGCTACATCCCTAGTTCCAGGATTGTGTTTATCACATCGACTTGCTTACGATAGACTTTTAAAATGAGCGGGTGGGAGAAATTGAGAGGGTATCTCTGTAGTTTTGACTGGCTTGCAACTCCATAGCCCAGGCTTGCTTTGAACTAATGGTGATTCTCCTGCCTCAGCGTCCTAAGTACTGGGATCAGAGGTGTGTGCCACATGCCAGACAACAGCAATAGTCTTATTAATATGTGTCCCCAGCTCTACTGAGATTGTCCTGTTAGTCACAGGAAGCCTAGGTGTTGAGCAAATGTCTGGAGATTAAATCTTTCTGACTAGAGTCTTAGATCCAGAATTACGGTTGGGGCATACAGTAGCCGTCAACTCCCACATTCCCTACTCTGAGAAGGCTGAGGATGTCTCTCTGCCATCACTAGCTGAGTACCTGTGTCATCATTTGGGAAATGGGCTGATTATAATGACAACGGTCTCACCCAGTTACTGGCAAGATCACATGGATAAAAATGACTGCTCCAGCCAGTCAGGATACCCTTGGGCAGGGGTGGGATCTGATTCACAGGTGTCATTGAGGCTGGTACCAGGCAGGGCCTCAGGAAATGACAAGCAATCTGTGTGAGTAGGCTAGACTGGGTCCTGTGCAGATTCTTTCTGACTCCTCAGGACACTAAGGGTAGCTTGGCTACTAATAGGCTCATGTCATGCTTGGCACATTCCCACTTATCTATCAGTCTAATAAATATTTGAATGTGCATCGGCCTGGCATTCTAGGTAAACAAGGTAGATACAACTCCACTCTTAGGGAGCTCCTTGCTTAGTAGAGGCAGACAATACACTCACATCTACCTTTCCTGTCTGTTTCATTGTGTGCCAAAGAACACACTGGAACCTTACAACAGCCGGTATCACCATGTCTGCTTCGAGCTCAGAAAAAAGGCAGGGAACAGAGTCTGTTGTTTATTACTTCAGATCGTGGCAATTTAGTGAATTGAGTCTCTAAGACATAGGTTTCCAAATTGTGTCTTTGTTGTGGGACAGGAGACTGTCTCCTGGCTCCAAGTTGACCTCCACCCTGTCTAGGGACCTCTCACTGGACTGATAAAGATGCATGGACTGCAAGTGGAGGCCCTAGGTTTGGCTATGAGCAGAGCCACGAAATAGACAAGACTCCTAACTGAGCCAGGCCGGAGTTAATCCCTACTTTAATTTGAGCCTTGCAGCATCTTTTGTTGGCCTGATACTGTTTCTCTAGGTCTAGGAAAACTAGACAATAGCCCTCCCCCTCCCTAACGGAAGGTGTGAAGGTGCAAAGCAAACTTAAAAGCTCTCCTTGTGGAAGTCGTGGGGATCAGGAGCTTCACCCCCCCAGTGTTACTGAGGTCGATTGCCGGTGAGCAAATGGCTGGACTGACTGAGTGGAAAAGGATTTCCAGTTAGCAGATGCCCCCTAACACACCTACCTTTCACAAGCCTATACTTGTTCCTTTTTTGGCATAAGCGGCTAAAATCCTTCCCCATTACGCTCTTAAGAGTGCAGAAGACATGAAAGTCGCCGTTCGAACCATTTCCCAGGTCCCAAACACTAACAACACAGCTGTTGCTCTTGGCCGCACAGAGAATAACGAATCCTATTCCCACAGAGTCGCATGCCCGACACTTCTCCCAAGACCGTCCTGGGATAGCCGGTAGTCCTCAAGTCTGGGTGGGACACATCACCCCCTTCTAATAATGCATGGTCTCCGCCTCCTCCTCCCCTGCCCCGCAGGACGGCAGTGGGTCAGTCCACGGATTGGCGCCCCCCTCAACCCTCGGTGTGGAAGTGGGTCAGTCCCCCCAGTGCCCCGCAGGACATGCGGAGCTTCTTCCGATCTGCTCACCAGCTCACCCACCTTTGACTTTGCCTTTTCGCCACCGCCTCCGAGCGTGGTTCTTCGACCCTTCTTTGGCCTGCTGAGAGGCCTGGGTTTCCAATTCCATGGCAGGCTCCATCAATTAATTCTTTCCAGGATCGGCCCGGCGGCGGCTCAATTCCAGCAGTCAAGTCCCTCCCTTAGTGTCAATCCACGCTACACACCACTCGAGGCCCCCGAACCATCCAATCCTGAGCTTGCTCCTCGCTAGGCTCCGCCTTTAATGGGTGGGCCAGAAGGTCTAGGCACGCCCATTCCCTCCAGGTTAAAGGAACCGCAGCCAACTACTGCGAGGTTGGCAATGACAGCTAAATGCTCTCCCGGAGGTGGCAGAAAGTGTCCACAGAGGAGGAATAGTGAGAAATGACGCTAGTGGCACCCCAACAGACAGTCATCGGACGTCTCATGTGTAGGCGCTGAGCCTCGCTATGCCATTCACACCCCTCCATGCACTCTGCCCACCCACCTGCCCCGGGAGCTGCAAGAACTGGTGGGCAAGGGTTGAGCCAGGGCTTCCGGCACCCTAAGGTGTGGGAGTGGCCGAATAGGGGGCGTGGCCGCTCTGGGTAGCTGTTAGGGAAGCCCCGCCCTTTCCTCCGCCCCTTTCTTGCTCTCTTATTTTTTGGGGGATGGAGGGGAGTTCTTTGAGGGGGGGTCTGTACTCTGTAGCTGAGGTTGGCCCGGAATCCACTGTGTAGCCTAGGCTAGCCTTGACCTCTCAGCAAAATAATTGCTTCCAATCAGAAAGTCTTTCTCTCCCTATTAGTTTTTTTTTTTTTTTTAACTTTATTTATTTATTTGCCTTGGTGTTTGCCTGGAACTGGAACTACAGACAGTTGTTAGCTGCCATGTGGGTGCTGGGAATCGAACCCGGGTCCTCTGGAAGAGCAGACGGTGCTCTTAACCGCTGAGCCATCTCTCCAGCACCCCCCCTATTAGTTTTTATAGCTGTTTCTTGAGTCTTTCTTATCTCTCTCTCAGTTCTGTCTTCGTTCCCAGAATCAAAGGGATGGAAGAGATGAGGGGTGGGGGGAGAGATCGTTCTGCGCCTGCCCAGCAGCTAGAGGCTGTCACAGCCCATGTGCGCTGGGAAAGGCGGGAAGCAGAGGAGGACCAAGGCTCGCACGTGGCTCTCTCCCTAACCCTCAACCGTTTCTAGCATAACGCTTGCCAGAAGCTACTGGAACACGGAGTCAGTGTTTCTTCCGCACTGGGAGAAGGAAACCTTGACTTTCTCATAGAGAGAATATTGTTCTATTCTCTGAGGCCTTTGCAGAAGAGGGCCTGCTCCCCGAGGTGAAAGACCACCACCCTTGCCAACTTTCAGGACTGGGACTTCGGGCTGCTACTCTACCATGCTGTTCTCCTTTAGCTTTGACTTTGCCACAGACTTCGGCAACCCTATTCAGCCCTCTCTCCCAAGCTTCTGCTGTGAAATGGCCATTCCATGGCACTAAACTCCTGTGGAGTGGTCGTGTTCCAGAGGCCAGATCTGCAGAGTCTGGGAATGCCCTGGATGCTGAGCTTGTCTACACCGCTCGGAAAGGTAAGATCCACACTGAGCATCATTGTGCTCCTATGGATTAGCTTGATGTCTTCCCTACAGCTACCACTTCTGCCATTTATTTATTTATTCATTTATTTATTTTTGGACTCATGAATGAATGCTGGTAGGAGGGTGATTTCTTTTACCTGAATCTTGAGTTAGGGCTCTTTCTTGCCTCAGTTGGATTTCCTTCAAACCTTTTTGTTTTTGAGGTGGGGGCCTAGGGGTAGGCAGCTTGGTATAAAAGAAGAAAACCTTGTTTTCAGTGCTGTGTTTGCTGTTTCCAAACTTCAGGGCCTTGTGCAAAATCCTTCATTTTTATGCCTCATCATCCCTCTCTACAGACTGGAGTGGTGTGTGTGTGTGTGTCTGTCTGTGTGGTGTTGCTCTTTATTTCACAAGGTTGTTGAAAGATGACCTGAGTGTTATAGCCCTAGATACAAATTTTTTGTTAGCATGAATAAGTGACTGGCCCTGGAAAGCTCCAGACTTACCTGTGTCCCAGTAATGTTTGTGATTCTGGAGACTGGCTTTCATCCCATGTGGTGGTTTCCTGCTATATCCTGGCATCTTTTCACAGTCAGGTTTGTTTTTGAAGGGTAGTGGCATTCCCGGGATTGCTGTTCCACTCTTTGGCTCTGGAAGATGTGACTTTGAAGATGAACTCAGATGTCCCTCTGTGTCAGGCACTGTAACCCAGTCCAAAAATGCCTTCCATTCTTGGGCCGTCCGCTGTATGTATAGTTGCTGCAGTCTTGTTAAAAACCCAGATTCCATAAAAGATCCCTGCTTGGATTTGGCTTCTTGGACTACTGGTGTTTGCTGGATTGTAGGGTCTGACTGTTCAAGTCTCTCTTGGGATGAAGAGTAAATTTGGGCAGGGGATTTCTTTTGGGGTCCAGGTACAGTCTGGGCTGAAGATGTAGCCTCCACTTCATATGGAGCTAGAGGTGGTTCTGCTGGTCCAGATCCTGTCATCCCCATGTGTTCTTTTCTGAGTTGTGGCTTCTGTTGAGTTGTAGACACTTTTCCTGACTTTGGTCCCCAGGGGGAGGTGGTTTCCTGTTGATCCAGGTGCACTTTGTGGTTGGGAGACAGTTGTTGTGCTTCAGAGGAGGCTAGTGGGACAAGGTTGTTCTGGAGAAGAGCAGATTTTGGTGAAACTCTAGGTTCCTGCTGGAATTCAACTTCATGTTGGGTAGTGGGCTCATTTGGGAGACTTTGTTTCTGTGGGGTACCAAATTCCTGCAGCATCTTTGATCCTGGATGATCTGTGAGGGTTGTTTCTGGACCAGGATCTGGCTGGATTATAGATCTCTGCTGTGTCTCAGGTTTCCATTCTGGCCTAGATACTGAGGTAGAATCGGTCTCCACAGTTGGTATTTCTCTTGTGAAAGAAGTTGGTCTCCTAGGCTTCATCTTTCTGCCCCTACCCGTCAGGCTTTCCTCTTCACAGATTTTTCATGATGGCATCTTTCTTTGGGCTCTAATCCTTTGTCTTGGCATTCCTGGTCTTTCTTTATAGCTGGTCTTTATCACTGCCACCCCCTACCCCCTTGCTCCTTGCCAAGTGGTCACTCCCGTGCCTCTTACTTTGGGAGAGGGATAAGGACTAAGGAGGAGGCTCTTGAACCCCTCCCTGTACTGTTTTACAAGAAGGGAGGGGCTTGCCCTCTTGTGTCATAAGTAGGCCCACCCCACTCAGCACTCAGTTAGTGACCAGCTACCCTTCTCATAAGGCAAGCATCTTTTTTTTTTTTTAAACTTTATTTGTTTATTTATTTGCCTTGGTGTTTGCCTGGAACTGGAACTACAGACAGTTGTTAGCTGCCATGTGGGTGCTGGGAATCGAACCCGGGTCCTCTGGAAGAGCAGACGGTGCTCTCAACCGCTGAGCCATCTCTCCAGCCCAAGGCAAGCATCTTAAAGTTGTCTTTTGCTTCATCTAGGATGATTGTAGATGAGCTAGATGAGGGTTCTCTGCCAGATCCCACGAGAGATGGGGTCTCATATAGTCCAGGCCAGCCTCAAGCTCCTGATCCTTCTGTCTCCCAAAGGTGGGTACCATCAGAGTTCAGTATTTTTCATCATTTTTGATACCACAAGAATATTTGAGGAGTCTCTATACTACTACTAATAGTCTCCTTTTCATTAATTCTTACAAGTAGTTACCAGTTGAATTGTCTTATATTGTTGCTCTGATGTCTTCTATACCCATGTTAAAAAGTAAAAAAATAAAACAAAAACAAAAAACTGATGTCGTCCTATTTTTATAGGCTCGAAACCCTTTTGAATTGCACCTGAGCTCCTTTATACCGTCTTTATAGCCTTGAACTGTGTATCTGTTATACCTTTTGCATTGCATTAGAAGTCCACAGGATGCGGAAATACTGATGGTGGGGGCTGGAGAGATGGCTCAGCGGTTGAGAGCACCGTCTGCTCTTCCAGAGGACCCAGGTTCGATTCCCAGCACCCACATGGCAGCTAACAACTGTCTGTTCCAGGCAAACACCAAGGCAAATAAATAAATAAATAAATAATAAATAAATAAATTTTTTTTAAAAGAAATACTGATGGTGATGATGATGATGAGAGGAATCATAAACACTGAAGACTGTCTAGATCCTCAGAAACTGTAACTTCTAAACCTTTATTATTTTTAATCAGACAGTATCTGATTCAGTGCTTTACCTGGCTCCTATGGTCCATCTAGACGTTGTACCTTAGAACGAGTGAGAAAATAATCAGACAATGGAGAGAGAAAGACGATCAAGGAGGGAAAAGTGTGTATAGAATCTGCGATGGGTTTCGAATGAACAGGCCAAAGGGTTACATGTGGATTGAATGTGAGTAGTCAGACTCCATTTGACTGAAATAACTGATATTCATGTACCATATATTCTTATATATAAATATACATTTTGTATATATCTAATTTTTTTTTTTTTTTGCTAATTTTCTTGTGGCCAAGTGAGACCAATAGGAGCCTCAGGTTTCCTTGATTCTTTTAGGGTAAACAGAAGACATAAGTGTTATGGTGTCGAAAACTAGAAGCTAAACATCGAGATATTGCAGAGTGAAATTTATTTAGAGCTGAGCCTAACTTACAGTCCCCCTCCTTGGGAGTAGGAGAATATAAGCAAGCATCCCTGGGTCTTTCATGACATCTCTGTAAGCAGGCAAAGTTTTAAACAAAAGCCAAACTTTTGCTGTTAGCATTTACCACAAATACACTGTGAGCGTTTTTGATATCATTGTGCTTGGCCAGTTATAGAAAGCCTGTCAAATCTACCTGATTTCTCAGAAGATCTTTGTCTACACATTAGGAACATGAATCTTATTTCACCTAAGAAATATAAGTATCAACATCAAGATTCTGGGAACAGGTCTGGGAGCTAAATAAAAAGAGGGATGGAGGCTCTGTCATTTTAAATGATTTAACCCATATTGAAATCAGTAGTGATGAAGGATGATGGCAGAAAAGGGTACAGTCTCCAGTATACTGGACAACGCCTTCTGAGGGCACTGGGATGATTTTGGTGAGGATGGGCGTGGATCAGCTCTTTTTCACCAAGAGTGCTCATTTGAAAGAGTAGAGTCTCAGAACTACAAGGGCAGAGCAAAACTTGCTAGTTGACATTGTTTGAGGAATTGCTGGCAGGTTCTGGAGAGCCTGTTTGGTTTCCTGCGGTGCTTTTGGTGTCCTAGGGCACAAATAAAATGGGATTCTATCATTAAAAACTTAAGAATATTTTATTTTTATGTGTGTGTGTGTGTGTGTGTGTGCCTGAGGGGGTTAGGATAGGATTTCTTGAGCTGGAGTTACAGGTGGTTGGGGACCACCTGACATGTGCGCTGGGAGCCAAACTATGGTCCTCTGATTTTATTTCAAGACAGGGTTTCTCTGTGTAGCCCCGGCTGTCCTTGAACTCACTCTGTAGGTTGGCCTCAAATTCAGAGATCCGCCTGCCTCTGCATCCCGAGTGCTGAGATTAAAGGCATGCACTACCACTGCCTGGCTACTCTGGTCCTCTGAAAGAGCAGTGAGTGCTCTTAACTACTGCGCTTTCTTGCCAGCTCCTTTAAAAGCATTTCAGTTTAATTTCTAGGTAAACTTTTGAAATTATGAGATGTAGTTGTTTGTGGTGGTGCATGCCTATAATCTCAGCACTCAGAAAACAGGCAGATGAATTTCTATGAGTTCCAGGCTAGTCTTATCTACAAAGTGAGTTCCAGGACAGCCAAGGCTACACAGAGTAAACCCAGTCTTGAAAAACCAAACCAAAGTCGGTGGGGATGGGGGACACAAACCAGAATCAAAAAGCCAACCAAGAATAGAAGAGATGGCTCACCAGGTAAGTCATTTGCCAAACTTTATGACCTGAGACTGAGATCCAGAGACTGAAATGGTAGAGAGATAGCCATCTCTCAACTCTGTTCTCTGCCCCCCACACATATGGTGCTGTATGCACACAGCACGCATGCGCACACACACATTCACTGTAAAATAAAATTTAAAAACCAATGGTGTGTGTGTGTGTGTGTGTGTGTGTGTGTGTGTGTGTGTTTTGCATACATGTAGGATTGCACTCATGCCATAGTAGAAATTGGGAAGCCGGGGCTGGAGAGATGGCTCAGCGGTTAAGAGCACCGTCTGCTCTTCCAGAGGACCCGGGTTCGATTCCCAGCACCCACATGGCAGCTAACAACTGTCAGTAGTTCCAGTTCCAGGCAAACACCAAGGCAAATAAATAAATAAATAATAAATAAATAAAGTTAAAAAAAAAGAAAAGAAATTGGGAAGTCAGAGAGAAACTTGCAGGGGCCTGTTTTCTCTATCACGTTCATCCCAGGGATTCAACTGAGTTCGTTAGATTTGGCTGCAAGCACCTTTACCTTTTGATTGATCTTTCTGGACTTTGATTTACTCTTTTCTACCATGAGATTTTAAAACAGACTGTGGGACTGTAGAGATGGTTCGGTGGTTAAGAGCATGGTCCCTTTAGAGGCTCTAGGTTTGATTCCTGGCACCCACATGGTGGCTCAAAGCCAGTTGCAGCTCCTGCCCCAGGAAATCTGATCCCTCTTCTGTATGCAGTTCACTTCCATGCAGGCAAGATACCAATATACACAAAATGAAAACAAACAAACAAAAAACCAAACAACAACAACAACAAACAACTGTAGGTGAAGGAAAAACCAAAATCCTGTCCCACACTGTCCCTGGTGTCATCGCCAGAAATCAATGGGCAGGCCACTGCCTCCCTAACTTTGATAATGCCTCTGTTCTAGAATCTGGGGACTTGGTTAAAGCTTTTTAGTTTCAGAATAGCTCTGCTCTGATGTTTTTGCTGTTCTTGTTTTCCTCAAGCTGACACTGAATAGACGGGGCTAGTTGATGCCTGTGTTTATTCTGGCTTTCTTGGTCCTGCTTCCATCTCTAGTGAGTCCGTAGGACTGAGTGTGGTTTGAGCAAGGCCGTTCCCTTGAAACTTACTCTTTTTTTTCTCTCTGCCCTTGACACGATCACAGGGACACTGCTTCCTTGATGGCTCCGGCACTGGTGTGGATTTTCTCTCCGAGGCTCTCAGGAACCAGTCTGTAACAAGAGACTATTGCTTACACAGAAAGAGTGGTATGCTTACGAGTAGGGACTTGACAGGCTTCTGGGCCTTCTGGTGCCTCATTCCCACAGACAGGGAAAAGGATCAACAGCGAGCAATGGAGACCTCAAGCTGTGTGACCCCAAGATTGATTCTGAGGTGGGTTTTTTTGTTTTTTGTTTTTTTTGTGAGCTCTTAGGGCAGGGATTTGCTGACATGCTGACATGTTTGGAAGAGGACATTGGGATATCTCTGTGGAGACTGAAGAATGAAAAAAAAATGAGGCCCAGATGTCTTTTTAGGGCTATATTTCCTCTGCTTTCAATTCTTTCTATAAGGAACATCAGGTTAAGACTGAGCTCCAAGATGCTTTTGGGGAGCATTGAAAAAATAAAAACCCTTTAGGAAGGTACACAGAATATGGAGGAAAGTGTTGGTGGGACACACAAAGGTCCTGGTGTACATCTACTCCTGTCTGACTCTGAGGAAGCTGGTATTAGCGCTGCATGTGGTGGGATGCTGAGGTTAGCTCAGTCAGCATCTGTCCTGGTCTCAGAGGGGTTTGAGGGAGATGAAGGTTTAGGGTCATGATGATGTCAACTCTGTGGTCAAGGCTGAATTACTGACCTCTGCATTCACATTCTTGGCTGCCTTCCAGGAACCACCTCCCAGAAACCTGGCGTTGGTCCCCATGGCTTCCCAAAGAGACTCCTGTTGGAGGGAAACCCATGTGGTTACTTCCAGATACTGGAGAAGAAAACATCCTCTTGGCCTGCCTCCAATGTTGTGCTACTTGGGTTCCTAGAACAGCACAGTCTCTATGTCTATGTGTCCCTCACTATCTGTCCCATTTCCCACTGCTGGGCTCTAGGGTCCTTCAGAAGAGGAATATTGTATAGATCAATAAAGAACTGAGACTTCAAATACAGCCTAAAGGCTAGAGAGATGGTCCATTAGTTAAAGGCGCTTGTGGCTCTTACAGAAAGAACCCAGATTTTATTCCTAGCAACTACATGGTGGCTTGCAATAGGTTGTAACTCTGATCCCAGGGGATCTAATACCCTCTTCTGATTTCCACAGGCACTCATGTGCAAAACAAAAAAAAAAATCTTAAAAGAAAAAAAGGAGGCCTACTGAAAACCTCAGCTGAGGAAGTGAAGGGGAGGACATGGTGTGGTTATTGAGACTGCTACCTCCATCCCTCATTAAAATACTGATGATTAGGTTAGACCAAGGAACAGATAACTGTACACCAAGATTTTCACCCGACCTCTAAGTTTCTGTTTGAACTCACAATTCCAATTGACTATTAAGAGGACAGTATTTGTGTTTGTTCCTCTGGGATAGACATGTGGTATCCAAGTCTATGTTGCTATCTGATTCTACCACCTTCCTGTGTTTGAGACAAGGTCTTGATATTTGACTCACTGTGCATCTAACTCCTGGTCTTAAGTGATTCATCTGAATCTGCTTCCTGGTAGCTGGTATTACTGGTGCTTACCACCAAGCCTACCCCTACAATGTTTCCATGACAAGAGAAGATGAAGGTTTAAGGGCTGGTGATCTGGCTTATCAGATCACTGTAAAGGCTGCCAAGCTTCACAGCCTGATTTCCATCCTTGGGACTCATATGGTACAAACAAGGTATGTTGACTCCTGAGGGCTGTTCCCTGACTTTCATATATTCTTTGTGCATGCCATGTGTACCCACCTGTAGTGGGATTATGTATTACATTTTAAATAATTGTCCTGCCTGCAGGTTGAAGGCAGACAGGAAGTGTGGGCAGAGCTACCAGACAGGGAAAATCTCAGAGCAACTATGCCAGACAGTTGCTACAGACACCACAGAGATTCCAGGAGACACCACAGAGCCGCCAGAGATTCCAGGAGATGCAGATGCCAGGAGACATAGAAGAAAGAAGCTGAAACGCTGCTCCGAGAAAAGGTACTGAGCCGCATGGCTGAACAAGATGGGTTGGGTTCAGATGAAGGAGTTAGCAAGTTATATGGCCAGGCCCTAGGTCAATCAGCAGAAAGTTAACGTAAGCATCTGTGTGTCTCTGTGTGACTGTGAGTGTTTCTGCTGGACTGCCAGACTGCCAGTCAAACCTGTGGTCTAGACCGGACAGTCTGGGCCAGAAACAAATTACAACACCCACCCACATAAAAATGAATTAGATATAATACAACATTTCTATTTCTGTGATAAAACACTGTAACCACCTTCCCAAAGCAACTTTGCGAAGAAAGAGCTTATTTCACATTACTACTCTCAGGTCCTATGTCATCATTCCTTGAGGGAAGGGAAGGTAGGCACTCAAGATTGGAATCTAGAGGCAGGAACTGATGCAGAGGTCATGGAGAAGTGCTGCTTACTGACTTGTTCCTTCTAGCTTGCTCAGTCTGCTTTCTTAGACGCCCCAAGACTACCTGTCTAGGGGATCTCCTAGCCTGTGTTGAGCTAGGCCCCCCCACATTGGTCATGAGTTTCAGAACAGCAGGACTACACAGAGAAAACCTGCTTCTGTCTCAAAAAACAACCAAACCAAATCAAACATACACCAAACCACACCACACTAAACCACACCACACACCAAACCAAACCACATACCAAACTATACCACACCAAACCAACCAAACCAAACCAAACCAAACCACATCATACCAAACCACATACCAAACTACACCACACCAAACTACACCACACCACACCACACCAAACCAAACCAAACCACATCATACCAAACCACATACCAAACTACACCATACAAACTACACCACACCACACCAAACCAAACCAAACCACATCATACCAAACTACACCACACCAAGCAAAACCACACCACACCAAACCACACCACACCAAACCAAACCACATACCAAACCAAACCACATACCAAACTACACCACACCACACCAAACCAAACCAAACCAAACCAAACCACATCACACCAAGCCAAACAAAACCACACCAAACCAAACCAAACCACATCACACCAAGCCAAACAAAACCATACCACACCAAACCAAACCAAACCAAACCCAACCCAACCAAACCAAAAGACCTTAAGGATATATATACACACAGAGGAAAAACCATGTGACTGATGATGTTACCTCAAGACACTAACAGAATATATCTCCTTAAAATCTCTGTGTTGGTGCTGAGGAGACAGGGCAGCAGTTAAGAGCACTTAGTGCTATTGCAGAGGATGTGGATTCAGGGCAGTTCATAGCCTGCTGTAACTCCAGTTCCAGGGGATCTGACTCCCTCTTGTGGTGTCTGAGACACTGCATGCATGTGGTGCACAGACATACACATGAGCAAAACATTCACATACATAAATCCAATAAATGGATCTTAAAAAAACCCAACCTTCTTGTCGGAATTGTAGTCCCTAATGTGATTGTATTAGGAAGTAGGGGCTTTGTGGGGTTAATTACATCATGAATGTAGAACTCCCCGGAGTGGGATTAATGTCCTTGTGGAAAGGGACCCCAGGGAATCTTCAATTCCTACTGTATGACTGTCTGCATACTGGGAGATGAATTTTACCTGGATTTATTCATGACAAAATCATACTCTTAGAAACCCTACTTTTGGAACTATGAGAAATAAGTTTCTGCTGGTTCTAAGCCATCCAGTCAACAGTGCAGCTCTATCACAATCTCAACTAAGATAATAGACATTTGTCAGCCAAAGACAGAGGCCTTAGAAGAGATTCAGACCTTCTGGTGCCTCAGTCTTGGATTTCCAGTCTCCAGAAATGTGAGAAAGATCAAATTTATTCTTTTTTTTAAACTTTATTTATTATTTTATTTATTTATTTGCCTTGGTATTTGCCTGGAACTGGAACTACAGACAGTTGTTAGCTGCCATGTGGGTGCTGGGAATCAAACCCGGGTCCTCTGGAAGAGCAGATGGTGCTCTTAACTGCTGAGCCATCTCTCCAGCCCCTCAAATTTATTCTTAAAGACATTCCAACTGTGGTATCTTGTTATGCCACACTCCTAACAAATACAAACAAACTTTTCTCCTCCAGTAGCCTCAGGATCAGTGGCTCGTCGCTGATGGAGCTCATCATTCCTGGCACATAATAGTATTTGTTTAGTAGGTGCATGGTCAAGCATTTGGATAGGGCCTCCTTTAGAGACCATCTGGTTCAATTCAGGCCTCCTGGTCCCAGACTCGTGCCCTTTCTGCTACACAGATGAATGCTATTGCGTCACCTGCCAGTGCTGTTTCCAGTGTTCTCTAGTGCTGTTTTGAGCACTATTAAAATAATTTAGATGGACACAGCTCTTCCCTTCTGATTTTTTCTTGCATTTTCTTCTTGTGTAGCCTTTATTTCTCATTTCAGCAAAAAGCCATAAAATAATAAATAAAGCCGGAAGGAATCTGGTAGATGATTTAGTTGGACCCTTAAACATAGAAGTTTTAAAATCCTGAGTGACTACATTTAAATATGTGGAAATGTTAACACCGTTGGAGAAAAATACAACGAAGTTTGTCACCACCGCCACCAAGGATAGTCTTGAACTCACTGCGGCAGTGAGGATGACCTTGAACTCCAGATACTTCTGTTTCTATTTCCCAAGTGCTAGACTTACAGGTGAGTGGTGTGATGCCCTGCTCAAGAATACATTTTTTAAATTTTATTTTTAATTTCTTAAGATTTATTTTTTGTGTATGAATATTTTGCCTGCATGTATGTATGGAGATCACATGCATGCCTGGTGCCCTTGGAGTCTAGGAGCGGGTGTTGGATTCTCTGGAACTCTTATGAATGGTTGTGAGCTGCCATGTGAGTGCTGGGAATCAGTTCTGGGTTCTCTGCAGGAGCAGCCAGTGATCTTAATCACTGAGCCATCCATCCTTTCAGCTCCAACTTGTATCACCCTATATGTATTTACTTCTTACTTTTCCTATAAATTTGTTTTACAATTTCGTCTCACTTTGTGTGAAATTATAAATTTAATATATTCTTAGCGTTATGCTTCTCTTTACTTCTCTCTGTCCCTCTTTGTCTTTTTTTTGTCTTGTTGAGTAGCCTGGAGTAGCCCAGCAGGCCATTCTGGGATTAAATGGGTTAAAATAAGCATGTTATTACTAAGGCTATAAAGCAAATTTATGTTTCATCAAAAATTAGTCTTGGCAAACACTTGCCAAGTGCACTTTGTATCCAGATAGACCTGGAGCTTCCTATTGGCTGCCACTTAACTCTATGATATATACTTGGATCTCTGAGTCTGTGACGTGCAAGACAGGGACAGTGGTACCCACCTTGATGAGGAACAAATGAACTACTGTGAATGTCCCAGAATGTTCCGACTTACGTTCTGGCCATGAGTGTTACTGTGGTTCTTACCGAGGCCTATTTGTCCGCCCCGCCCCCCCCTTTCACATCTCCGTACCCCTTTGCCCCATGTAGTTCAGGTTGGCCTCACATTTGATAAATACGATACTAAACTCTTGACCCTTCTATCTTAGCCACGGGGTGCTGGGATTTCAGGCATGTGACAACACACCTGTCTTCTAGTTGTTTTCTGAAGACAGTGCATCTATTATTAGCTTCTGGCTTTGTACTGGCAGGTTGGGAAAATGTTAGTTCTACTCGTTAAGACGATGGCACTTCTATCATCCTCCTCTTCTCCTCCAGGCAGGGTCTCACTGTGCAGCGCTCCTTGCCTACAGCTTTTTCTGTAGACCAGGCTGATCTGGAAATCACAGAGATCTCCTTGCCTCTGCCTTACACATGCTGGGATTACAGGTATGGGCCACCATGCCAAGCAGGGGTTTTGGTTTGCCAGTTCTACTACATATTTACTTTGTGATTCTTTTAAAAGATAGCTTGCTTAACTTGTAATTTGTAAAATGTGGCTAATAGTGTATTGGTATGTGTGTGCCATTTCCCATCTCTGTCTTCCACCAGAAAGGTTAAATAGAAGTACCAGCTCCTCCTAGCAAAGGGCATGTTTCAGCATCCACGAGAAAAACCAGGAAATAGCTGATTCCAGGGAGCAGGAGAGTTTAAGGTAATTCTGAAACCTCTTGTGTTAAAAAGTAAGGAACTGCCCCCTCCCTGCCCCATAAAAATGATGGAGACATTAAAAGACTATGGGAACCAACCTGAAGGACAATGTGAATGACATAATAAATGATGATAGTAGTAGGTTATAACCTGTGAGTATCCGGCTCTGAGTCTATACAGGTATGAACAAGTAGGTGAATAACTAAAGGAAGAGAGCCTGGAGAGATAGCTCAGGAGTTATCACCCTTATTGCTCTCCTGGAGAACTTGAGTTCAGTTCTTAAAACCCATATCAGGTAGCTCATAACTGTTTTTAATTTTACCTCAAGGGATCTGACACATTCTCTGGCCTCCATAGACACTCAGACACAGATATACATAAAGAAAAGAGGGTTTTCTTTTGTCTAAGATTTATTTTTATTATTGATGTGTATGTATGTGGCTGCCTATGTGAATGTAGGTGTAGACATCCATATGTGCCAGAAAGAGGCTAGGGGTCCTTGGAGCCGGAGTGGTGTAAATTGCCTAGTATGGATGCTGGGAACTGAACTCAGGTCCTCTGTAGGAATAACAAGTGCTCTTAATGGCAAAGCCATCTCTCCAGCCACATGAGGTTTTTCTTATAGTAGAATTCTGGGTAGGAAATAATCACTGTTTGGGTAATACAATAATCAGAATTTTTATAGTCAAGAATAAATGGCTTCTGAAAATTAGTGTACAAAAGTATGTTGAGAAAGTGGGATTTGGGGGCTGGAGAGATGGCTCAGTGGTTAGGAGCACTGGCTGCTCTTCCAGAGGACCCGGGTTCAATTCCCAGCACCCACATGGCAGCTCACAACTGTAGTTCTAGGATCCAACATCTTCCCATAGACAAACATACAAGCAAAACACCAATGCATAGAAAATAAAAAATAAACAAATTATTTTAAAAAAGAATGAGGATATTGGCATATCTCAAAGCATCCACTCCCAAGATGTGATTATACAAAGGGAACAGTAACTTTACAGCAGACAAAACTGCAGATAACACCTTAACAGCATGGCCATTGGTAAGGAGCAAGAGAGGCATGGGGACTTTGCCATGTGCTGTCCTGGTGAGGACACGTCACTTCCGTGATGCTTTACATTTTAAGTTAATGTGCTTGGTGTGGGTGGGGGACGTGTGACTGCTATGGCACACGTGTGGAGGGGACAATTGCGGAGTCTCTTTTCCCTTCCGCTTTCATGTAGATTCTGGGCATCTAACTCAGCCCACCAGATTTCCACCCAGGTCCCTTGTCAGCCCTTCTGTGATATTCATGCACAAAGTGAATAAGCAGAATTTAATCATGAGGAAAAACTGGAGAAACCCATACTGATGTTATTCTATTTCCAGTACTCTTCAAAAACATGTAAAGAACTCAGACGTGGCCTCTAACCCAGGTGACATGGCACTTTTATTCACCATGAGTTCTGAATTGGTCTCTGTACTAGGAAAAGGATGTTAGTGCAAAAGTTAGGACATTTTGAATATTTGAGGGATTAACCAATGTTAGTGATAGTTTCCTAGTTTTTTAACTTTAATTTTATGTGTGGGTGCTTTGCCTGCATGTTCATCTATGAAGCACTGTGACTGCAGAGGCCAGAGGAGGGCGCCAGATCCCCGGGAACTGGCGGTACAGACATCTGTGAGCCGCCATCCGGGTACTAGGGTTTAGACCCAGGTCTCCTGAAAGAGCACACAGTAGTTTTAACCACTGGACCATCTCTTCAGCCCCTCCTGTTTTTAAAGATTTATTTTTATTTTATGTGTGTGAATATTTTATGCATGCCGATGCACCATATGCATGCAGTGCTCACAGTGGTCAGATCCCCTGGGGCTGGAGTTACACAGGGCTGTGAGCAGCCATGTGGGTGCTGGGGATGAGACTCTGGGTTCTCTGGAAGGCTGGCCAGTGCTCTTAACATTGAACTATTTTCTCCTACTGTTTTTTTACTTAATTAAAAATGTATTTATTTATTTATTTATATTTGTTTGTTTGTATGTGTGTGAAGGTGTCATAGTGCGCATGTGCAGGTCAAAGGACAACTCTGGGCAGGCTGTTGTTCTTCCTCATGGCCCCAGGACTCATACTCAGGGGCCATTACCTGCTGAATCATCTCTCCAGCCTCTCCCCCTTTTCTTCCTTCCTTCCTTCCTTCCTTCCTTCCTCCCTCCCTCCCTCCCTCCCTCCCTCCCTCTCTCTCTCTCTCTCTCTCTCTCTCTCTCTCTCTCTTTCTTTCTTTCTTTCTTTCTTTCTGAGACAGGGTTTCTCTGGCTGTCATAGAATTATCTGTGCAGGCTGGAGAGATGGCTCAGAGGTTAAAAGCACTAGCTGCTCTCACAGAGGTCCCGAGTTCAATTCCCAGCATCCACATCGTGGCTCACAACTATCTATGATGACATCTGGTGCCCTCTTCTGTATACTGTAGACATAATAAGTAAATAAATCTTAAAAAAGGAATTATCTGTGCAAGTCAAGCTAGTCTTGAACCCCCAGAGATCAACTGCCTCTGTCACCTGTGTCCCAGGATTAAAGGTGTGGGCCACCACTTCTTAGCAACTTTTTTTTTTTTTTTTTTAATAAAACGATCCTGGTTTTGGTCATGGTTTTATGGTAAAATAAAGGTTAAATGAGGGCAATGAGATTGCCCAGTGGTTAGTGGTGCCTATCACCTGACTGCCTATGCTCAGCTCCAAGACCTGATAGAAGGCAAGAACTCCTAAAAGTATCCCCTGACTTACATACTCCATGCACCATGGACTTCCAATAACTAACTAACTAATTAACTAACTAACTAACTAACTAACTAACTAAAAACTTTAAAAAAGCTATTTGAAAAAAACCCTGAAAGATATATGGGAACTTTTCATAACAGTTTGAAAGCATAAAAAAATTAAAGGTTAAAATAACAAACCATATTAGATTAAATATTTATTTTATATGTATGCATGCTCCTGGATGTGTGTGCACCATATATGTGCAGGCGCCTGAGAAGGCCGGAGGAGGGTGTTTAATCCCCTGGGGCTGGAGTTTTGGGCAGTTATGAACTGGTTTGTGTTATCGGTGACTTACCTGGCATACTTTAAATACTACAGGACTCTTAACTTCTTTACTTTCTACGACAGCTCCTCTAGTTAAACCCTGAGAACTTTGTGACTTTTCTAGGAAAGGTTAGGGTAGGGGAGGGATGAGGGTCTTGGCTGGTCTGTGGGCGTGTGTGTATGTTGCCAGCTACATTTTGGCAATATGTCTTAAAGTTCACAGACTCTTTGGGATGAGGAGGGGCCTTCATTTTTGTCATTGAGGATCCCGGAACCAAGAAAGACTAACTTAATTGGCTCAATGAGGTGTAGCTAAAAGAACATTTTTAACTTGGTCTGTTGGGGGTTTACCACATTTTCTACTCCACTTCTGTCAGTATCAAATCAGTTTTGATATGTGCATCCTGCAGGTGAGATGCCAGTTGACCTTGGCCAGGCATAGCGGCACATGCCTATAACGATGCTACTCAGAATACTGCCAGAGGAAGATTACAGGTTTCAGATCAGCCTGGCTTACATAAGACCCTGTCTCAAGGGGGGAAGAAAATTAGATGAGAGGAAGGTGGAGGAGAAAGAAGAGAGAGAATATGATTTCATCTTATTTACCTGGACGGGGGCTGCTGGAGACCATGGACATGAGTATCACTGGCAGTAGCAGAAGAAAGGAAGAGACCAGCACCCTCATGGTGGCTCTGTTGGGACTCTTGTTGCTGAGAGACTGTGGCATGTCACCAGCCAGAGGCTTATGGTTTCTTGGAGTGGCTTGGGTGGGGTAGTGTCTACAATTTAATCTCATGCCAGAGCATGAACAGGAAGGCTGTGCTGGGGGTGTTGGTAACAGATTGGAGCAGGTGCTTTACAGGAATGTGGGAGGTAAACCTGGGCAAGCAAAAGCAATGCAGTGATTGACAGGCTGGCAGTGGTCCTTGACTCCTCCCCCCTATTATGTTAGGGTTCCCTTAGCCTTTCTTTTCTCCACTTCAATTTCCTTGGATCTTTCCGCTCTTTATAGCAAGAAATGAGGCACTATAGGCTGGCAGAAGAGAGACTGGCTGGTGTGTCCCCTCTGTCCATCCATTTACAAAGTACCAGCAATGGACGAACTACTGCCTTGGCAGTTTCTCTGTCTTCACACTGTTGACGGTTCCCTGCAGTTCTCTGACCACACAAGAGCTGGATCAGGAAGAGGCAATTTAAGATGGCTGTGGTGGTGTATGTCTGGCAACTCCAGTGTTGGGGAGGGCAAGGAGGACTTTGAATTTGGTGACAGAGTCAATTTTTTTTTGATTTATTTATTTAGTATGCATACAGTTTTACAGAAGAGGGCACCAGACCTCATCGTAGATGGTTGTGAGCTGCCATGTGGATGCTGGGAATTGAACCCGGGTCCTCTGGAAGAACAGTCAGTGCTCTTAACCTCTGAGCCATCTCTCCAGCCCCGTCAATTTTTTTTTTTTTTAAAGAAAAGCAAACAAAGACATGAAGAGCTAGTGGCTGGTGAGCTAATGATCTGAGCTCAACCCCAGTAGGACTCACAGAGTGGAAGTAGAAAACCAATAAATAATTTTATGACCTCCATATTCAGTTTTTGGCATGCACACTCCCTTTTTATTATTAAAAATGAAGGGTTAGGATGTAGCTTAGTGATAGAATACTTGTCTAGCATGCACAAGGTTTGAGTTTGATTCTTAGCACCACAAAAACGAAACAAAACAAAATGACAAAATCAGAGGTGGTTGTCTTTGCTCTTTCTTATTCATCAGGAAGGTGCTATGATTTATTTGCTCCTGTCTACAGGACAGGGGTTTATTTGTGGAGGGTCATCACCAGTGCTTCGGGTCCAATGAGGTTTGAGGAGTGTAGGAATGAGAGGCAATGAAAGACTCTCGAACTGTGTTTGCCCACATTGGTGGGGATCTTGGTGCTCCAGTCTCTGCAAATAGCCCAAGGCCAAAGAGAAAGCTGATAATGCTCAGGCAGCTTTAGAGGTGATTGCAAAGAAGGCGGAGTTTATGTTTGGCTTGCAACCTTGGGGGTTTTATTCCATGGCCAGTCTGCCCCATCACTTTGGATCCGGTGTTGAGATATGCATCATGGAATGAGTGTATAACGGAGCGAATGGCTCATGTCACAGCAACTGGGAAGCAAAGAAGACAGTGAAGAACATGCTCTTAATATCTCCTTTAAGGGTGTGTACCCTACCACAACCTAATTATTTTCTACCACCAAACTCTGTCTCCTAAACATTCTTCTGACCTCCCAATAGGTTAGCCATCAAGCCTTTAACCCACAGGCCCTTGGGAGCACTAAATGTGGTGTCTATTTCAGAGACTTTAGGAATGTGTCAAAGAATGATTGCTCATCTTGAATGCTGAATGACATTGGTCTTCCTTGTCTGAAGGGACAGTGAATAAGGAGGTCCAGGGGTGAGGAAGTGTATCAGTTTGGTCCTCCGAAAGAAGTGAATTGATAAAATGATTTTTAAAGATAGAATCTTAATCTGGAGCTCAGGATGCCTTTGAATTCATAACAATTCTGCATCTGCCTTATTTTACGATCCTTTCAGTCATTTCCCCTCTCCAGGTTGTCCTTGCTCAGTACCATGCTGGAGGTTGTGTTAGGTAGTGAGCATGCTCTTAGTGTGATACTGCTGATGTGGTTTCTAAAGACAGTCTCTATTTTCAGGAGGCTGATGTCTAATTAGGAGATGGCATAAACTTTATAACCCTGAGGTACAAATGGAGTCACCTTTCTAAGGTAGCATGTTCACTGGGGACTGAGATGGTAATTAGATAGATGTACTTTATTTACTTATTTATTTTGTTTTGAGATTTCTTTTTACTTTATGCGATGGTTGTACCACATCATATAGTGCCCGAGAAAGCCAGAAGGCATTGATTGGATCCCTTAAGACAGGAATTACAGATAGCTGTGAACCACTATGTGGGTGCTGAGAATCAAATCCAGACCCTTTGGAAAAGCAGCCAGGGATCTTAACCACTAAGCTGTTTTTCTAGGCCCTATTGTTTTAAAATAATTTTTACATATGTGTGTGCCATATTTGTACAGAAGAGGTCAGAAGAGAGCATCGGATTCTCTGGAGCTGGAGTTAACAGTGTGAGGCACCCAGTGTGGATGCTGGGAACTGAACCTGGTCCTTTGGAACAGCAGCAAGCACTCTTAACCATTGAACCATCTCTTTAGCTCTGGAAATAAATTTGAATTGATGGATATGTAAATGAATGTATTGATAACAAAAGAATACACTTTTTAATATTTTAGCTCAAAAACTAATTCTTTGATTAAAATATTACATTATTTACTCCCATTCTCGTTCCCTTTCTTCTTTGTTTTTTCCCTTTGTGTTTTGAGACAAGGTCTCACTCTGTAATTTACGCTAGCCTTCAATTTGGAACCCTGCCTCAGCCTCCTGAGTACCGCCTTTATAGACACACATACCACTTCATTAGGAAGAACTTGAGCTGGGTTTCACAGGGAACCTGGAAACTGAACTGGTAGAGGGCAGAGAGCAGGTGAGTGCAAAGGGTGTTTGGGCATACAGAGTAGATTGGGTGAGGTCTTTGGAAACGGGCTGTTGACTTTATATTCTCTGAACTCACACAGGGCCTGGCACCATGGAAATACTCTACAAACATTTGATGAATAGGTTTCCAACCCCTTAACTTCGTCTGATAGGACAGGAAGTTTGTGAAAATTCACTCCTATTAAAAGAAAGAAAATCTTCCTGATAGTCATGTTCACACAAAGCTTCATTGAGCTGCAGTCTGTGTTGGGGCCACTGCACGATGAGGGAGCTCTACCTCAGGTGTCCTCAGGTTTCCTTTGTCTGTTTGTTAGTTCCTACCCGCCCGCCAGGTCCTGGCTGTTTACAGTTTCATTTATGTGATTTTCCCTGTCTTAGACCTGAGTACCCTAGGTTGGGTGGGTTTCAGGCTTGTTGGTGTGGATTGCTCTTAGGACAAATAGAATTTCAAATTGGGTTTCTTCAATGGCCCAAAGCTTGGAGGCCAGGGAAACTTCTGCTTTTGTGGGTCCAGTGCCCACCCAGTGGATTATGAGTTCAAGGCCAACCTTTAAGGTACATAGTGAGCTCTATAATTTTGAACAATTTGGTGCCAGTGGAACACCTAGGTTCCAAGCTGTGCTAGCAATGTCACCCTTGAAATCATGACAGGTGTTTCAGACATCTAGCCCTGCTTGAACCACCAGGAAATAAATGTGAGGTTCCCAGGCTCTTGCTGTCCATGATGCTCTCTTCAGTCCTGGCCCTGCTGTCTGAACTGAGGCTGGCGGGTACCAGAGAACACCCTCCAGGTGTCCTTCCATTTCCCACCCGCAACTTCCCAGGTCACATAACAGGAAGCCCCTGTGTTCTTCTGTCTCTTCCCGTGGTCAGGTGAAGCACAGAAACCACCTGAAGTCTAGGAATGTCCAACCAGAACCACAGCAGCCACAGAAGTGCCTGCATCCCCACGCTGGACCATGTTCATAGTTAGAGCCGAATCCCACATCCGCTGTCTCTCCCCACCTGTGCTGTGGGCAGCCCATGTCTCTTTGCTGTATCTTTTTTTATTTTTTATTCTTTTTTAAAACAAATCTTACATCATGGCTTAAACAAATGGTTCTCTGATTCCTAATAACATGACCCTTTAATACCGTTTTTCATGTAGTGGTGACTCCCAACCATAAAATTATTTTTGTTGCTACTTCATAACTGTAATTTTGCTATTGCTATGAATCACAATGTAAATATCTGATATGTAGGGTGGTCTCAGGCAACTCCTATAAAAGGCTCACAACCACTCAGGGGGTCAAGAACTACTGTCTAAAAGTGACAGGAGATGGCCACAAGGTGGCAGCACTACCTCACTGGTGTTTCCTAGGGAGCGGATGAGGTTGTTAGGGTTAAGCAAAGGGTACATTAGGTCAACAGCACCCTATAAAGTGACAGAGATACACTGGCATTTAGAACTGGAGACATTCTAGGGAAGAGCTTGCCAACCTTTAGTGTGCTTACAAACCACACACAGTTATTGTTTAACTACAGATTCTGATCTTTCTATGGGACCTGAAAGCCAGCCCTCAGCTCTCCCTTCCTCCATACCTTCCTCCCTCTTCCCTCCTCTCTCCCTCCCAACAAGCCTGGTCCCTCAGTTGCCCTGGTCTTGTGTTGCCTAGGCTGGCCCTGGCCACCTCCTCCCCTGATGCTGTTAAGATTTGGTGGGTGGCATTTTACCTAACAAGGGTTTAGAGATGAATTTTCATTGCGCCTGCTTTGATTTACAGATGAAGTGAGGATGCAATCTGGAGAATCTAACTTGTCTGGTGGAGTTAGGACTTTATCATACAACGTTTTCTTTCTTTTTTAAAGGCAGGGCCTCAGTGTGTAGCTCTGGCTGCCCTGGGACTCTGTGTCGATCAGAGACGGACTGCCTCTGCCTCCCGAGGACTAGGGTTAGTTGTGTGCACCACCTCCCTCCCTGTAAAATTATAACTTTTGCTTTTGCAATCAGGGTCATCTTCTACGTGTTCTCACTCTCTTCTGTCCCATGGCCTCCTCTGTGGTGTTCAGCAACTTCTCTTGTTTAGAGCTCAGAACTCTTGATTCCACCTTTGACCTTTGGTCTGGTATCATTTGATAGCTTTATAGCTCCACTTTTGCATGCTTAGCTAACTTCTGGTTTCTCAGTCGCATCTTTCTGTTTGGTGATTCCAGCTCCTTCCCCTTTTTGTGAACTGTGCTTGCTCTTCTGTGCTGCTGATAACAACATGGCTTCTGGAGTTAGCCACACACAGTTTCTAATTCCAAGTGTACCATCAGCCTTGGCAAACCACCTTACTGCTGGAGTAACCCCTGTGTGCTGGCTGAGATGAATAAATGGCAAAAACAGCTCCTTCCTTGAGAACTTGTAAGTCAGCAGGCAGCATCTACAGTAGTAACCGGTTCCTGCCTCCCTTTGTCTGCATCTCACCTTGTGTCTGTTTCTCTACCCTATTGTTCATATGCCCAGTCTAAAATCCTCTTCTCTCCTGAAACTTTTGCCAGCCGTTCCTGACTCACCTCACTCTTTTGTGAATTATTTTACCCATGGATTAGCATCTGGCGTGACAGCTCTTTCAAAGGATGGTTGAGTAATATTAGCTGTGTGAGGGGTAATTTTTTGAAATTATTTAGTTATTTTACATCTCAGCCACAGTTTCCCCGCCTCTTCCCAGTCCCTCCCCACTACCCCATCCACTCTATTCAGCAAAGGACAGGGCTCCCGTGGATATCAACAAAATCTGGCATATCAAATTTTAAGTAAGGCTAAGCACCTCGCCTTATATTAAGGCTGGGCAAGGCAACCCAGTATGAGGAATAGGTTCCCAAGAGCCAGCAGGAGAGTGAGAGACAGCCCCTTGTAGTGGGATTATGTGTTACACTTTCAATAATTGTCTTGCCTATGGGTTCAATAGAAGCTGATTGGCCAAAAGGCAGACAGGAAGTGTGGGCGGGGCTACCAGGCTAGGAAAACTCTGAGTACAGGAAGAACAGAGACAGACGCCAGACACAGAGCTGCCAGACAGACACCACAGAGATGCAATGGTGACAGGATGATGAGACAGCAGCAGACGCAGAGGAAAACAGTTGAAATACTGCTCTGGGAAAAGGTACCGAGCCATATGACTGAAAACAGATGGGTTGAGTTTACACAAAGCATTTAGCAAGCTGTGTGCCTGGGCCCTCGGTCAATCAGCATAACAATAATATAAGCCTGTGTGTGATTATCTGAGGCTAAGCGGGGCTGAGAGCTGGAGCAAACCTAGACAGGAAAGGCTGGCCAGAAACGCCATACAACAGTCCCTGCCCCTGCTGTTAGGAGCCCCACAAGAGGACCAAGCTACACAACTGTTCCACACATGCAGAGGGCCTGGGTTAGTCCCATGCGGGCTCCCTGGTTCAGCCTCTGTGAGCCTCCATGAGCCCAGAATAGCTAATATTGTGGGTTATCGTGTGATGTCCTTGACTCCTTAGCCCTTATGACCCTTCTTCCTCTTCTTCAGAAGGAGTCCCCAAGCTATGCCTAATGTTTGACTGTGGGTCTACAGCTGTTTTCACTAGCTGCTGAGTGAAGCCTATCTTGATGACTGGTAGGCTAGGCACCAGTCTATGAGTGTAGCAGAATATCATTAGACATCATTACACCAGCTTTTATTTCTTTTTCTTCCAGCAATATTGGGTTCTATCCTAGGTCTCTGGGCCATCCAGCCTCTGGGTCCTGGCACTCCAGGCACTGTCAGGAGTGGGCTCATTATTGAAATGATTTTCTTTTTAGTTATTTTTTGTGAGAGGTTGAGAGTTATTTTTAATGCTGAATCAGTTCCTTCTGCAATCAAGTGAGTCAGTCCCTGGTACATTGTGAATATTTCAGGGCTAGCCCTCATTAGGGTCCATCTTAATTTTGGTGCTCTCTTTTACAAGATGTTCCCTCTCTGAGAGGGACTGATGAAAACAGTTAAGTTATTATCATTTTAAAGCTGGGCATGGTGGTGTAAGACTTTAATTCTAGCACTTGAGAGGCAGAGGTAAGTGGATCTTTTTGAGTTCGTGGTCACCCAGCGCTACATAGTGAGTAAGACCTTGTCTCAAAAAATGTTAAAAAAAGAGATTGTGTGTGTGTGTCTGTGCATGTGAGTGAAGAGTCCTAAGAAGACCAGAGGCATCAGGATCACTGGACGAGGGATTACAGGCAATTGTGAGCCACCATATGTGGACACTGGAATTGAACCTGGGTCCTCTGCAAGCAGGCGCACTATCCCTCCAGCCCTGATGAAATGTTTAGAATGAAATTCCAAGAAATGCTTTAAGGAAATCGAGCACAGTAAGAATATAAGCACAGTGAGAATTGCTTCAATAGTCAGGTGATGGGAGGTTGGCACACTTTTCTATTTTGTGAGCTTATAACAGGGCTCTTATCCTCTTGCATCATAAGACATTGAGGAGAGAACCTTAGCTGGTGAGCACAGGGTGCTCAAGGGAGGGCCTGTGCCTCTGATCTGGGCTCTGTGGGTTGTACCTTCAACCCTAGTCAGAAGGAGCACCTTGGTATGTGACACTGGGTGCTTATATCAGGGACTATACTTCTTTCCTGACAGTGGCAGTTATGACCATTATGTGCTGTGGGCTTTCAGTTAGCAAAGATGTCCCTGAAGCCTGCAGAGAAAAGGGAGCAGGAAGATCGGGCTTGCTTAATGACCAAGGCCAACCTTCTCTTATAGGACAGCTATTTGTCCACTCATTACTTCCTCAGTCAGAGGAATTTGGGCCTTTTGTTCTGCTATGGGTTCTCACCAAAGTCCATGTTTAGTCATCTCTGCTTAATTGGACAGGAAGGCAGAAACATAGCAGACATGGGCGTGGAGTACAGAATGTGCAGCCTGCAATCCACAGGCTTTGCCCCAAGGCTCAGGGAAAGGTCAACGCAGGGCCCCGCAGTCATTCTAATGCATTTTCAAAGGTAAGAATCCTTTAAAACTGAAACTTAATACTATTCAAAATTGTAAGGCCCTGGATTCATTCACATGCTGATACCTGGGGCCAGGGCCCAGGTCTGCAAGTGAACTCCCACAACAGCCAATGGATTCAAAGGTTGGATTCTCGCCAGAACACTTCAATGGCTGCTGTACCTTACCTCTTTGCCCAATCTTGGAACATCAAAGTGTGTCAAATCTTGATTATGTATGTTTTCTTTGAAGACCCGACCACCCCCCCCTCCTCCTCTTCAGGGTAGTGGATTCGCTAGCACTTCCTTTGCACCAGATCCAGGCTATCAACCCGAGTTCCCACAGAATCTGTATATAACATAAAATTGTCACTTTTCACAGTGTGTTCAGCCTCCCTGGTGGCAAGCGTGGAAATTCTTACATGTGGGCATAACAAAAATAGGTAACTTCTTGTTTTTTGAAATGTTGTTTATCCAAATTTCTACCTATTTCCGTAATCTATAAATTGAGTTCAGATTCTTGAGGGTACCATTCATAGATCCTCTAGCATGGCTCCTTGGTCTACAGTCAGTCCTGACCCACACTTTATGTTCTGAAGGACCTCTTCCTTCCTGTTCAGACTCCAAAATTCTTCTCTGTGCGTTCAAGGCCAGCCTGCTCTATGTTGTGGATTTCAGACTAGCCAGGGCTACATAATGAGTTTCTGTTTGGAAGGGAGGGAGGGAGGAAGGAAAGAATTCATGAATATAGAGGTGTATATCAAAATGTTACTTCTAAATGTTACAGGTTCTGAGATAGGGGCCAAGAGTGCTGATGAGAGTCTTGGTGACCTTTAGATTATGTACAAACACAAAGGTCTCATTACTGGGCTCCTTCCTCTTCATTATTATAGTTCAGGCATTTTGTAGGTTGTTGCTCATGGTTGCCTGGTTAAAGTTTCTTGCTAACGATTTCTGTATAGCTTTTAACATTTGTTTTGTGCTTGCTCATCACTAAATGATAGACCCTTTTGAATTGAATAGAATGCTTGGGACTTCAAGAATCTAACTGAGATTTTCCTCTTTCCTTGCACATAACTCAGGAAACAAGTGACCTATTGAAAGTAACCCAACCCGGGGCGGGGTGGGGGCAAGAATTCCTCAGGGTGAGATGGCCTACCTCTGCTCTCAGACAACATTTAATTTCCAGAAATGACAACTCCTTTATTGTTCTTAAATAGGATCCTGCATGGCAAGTTTTTTTTACTAATACACTTCTGGCCCAGGGGATGTGTACATAACTGAGTCAGTTGCCCCATGAACCACTCCCTGCCTCCTCC
Organism: Sigmodon hispidus; assembly: GCA_004025045.1. NCBI lineage: Eukaryota > Metazoa > Chordata > Mammalia > Rodentia > Cricetidae > Sigmodon > Sigmodon hispidus. Next base: position 45,955 of record PVIH01014879.1, read on the forward strand.
ACTCCCCAGTTCTGTAAAAGCAAGACTAGAGGGGAATTTGAGAAGGAAGTCAGATGCCAAGAGGCATGGAAAGGGATAGGCAGGGATGCCATTGTTCAAGGCCACAAATCTTGGCTTTGGCATCTCCTCCTCTTTGTGATTGTTCCAGAAACCCTCCTGCTTTCTACTTCCTTATTGCATTTCTTCTCGGCGCATGCCCTTTATGGTCTGAGGACTGCTGTGAAAATAACAATTCAGTAAAAATGACTCCTTATGAGGTCAGGGAACCTGGTCCTGCATTTTTCCTAAAAAAGACTAACCATAAACACTAGGTTAAAGAAGGGTCTTGAAATTGCGTAGGTAATATTAGGAGGCAGATGCCCATGTGAATCCTGAGACAGAAGAGCTGTTTGTCAAATCTGAAAATAGAGAGTAAAGATAGTAAACTTAGCTCAAGAGACCCCATTTTGTATTCTAGTAGCCATTTTGTATTATAAAATGGTAAAATAGAGTTTAGTTTCGCATTCCTGACAGGGGCTTGCCCAGTTCCAAGAAAGAATAAACTAAGTACTATCTAAGGACACCCGGATGATCCAACTCTAAGTCAGTAAAATGGCCACTCCACCCAGGGTTAAGCTTTAAGACGTTTCTAAGCATGAGCCAATCAGCAGCACCCTTGCACCCTTGACCCCGAGTAGCCCTGCCTTATGGCTTTTGCCTATAAAAAGCTTGTGTAATTTGGGGTGCTCAGCTTTTCTTTGCACCGCCCACCGGGTGTGGGAAAAAAGCTCCCTGCCTGGCTTGTATCACACTTGTAGCAATAAACCTTGCTGTTGCATTTCCGACATCTCTGTCTGTGGTGGTCTTTCTAGGGGATCGAGCTTCAGGCATTACATTTTGCGGACTAGTCTGGGATCCTCAGGGACCCCACTGAGAGCCCCGAAGGTCTAGAGGTTCTTTTGGCCACAGACCGATAAGAACACAAATTCTCGTGTTTGTCTGTCCTTGTTACTTTCATTTTTTTGTCTCGGGCCGATTTGTAATAACTTTGAGGTGTCTCTGTGGCAGACGCACCCGTGACAGCAATCCTGGAGAGATGTCTCCGAACCTTACTCTGAGTGAGGAAACCTGCTAAAGGTACCCTTCTGTTTGAGATCATGCACAGAGTGGCCATTTGTTTTTAGGAACCCTCGACTGGAAACAGAGAGGTCTGGTTTCCAACTCAGAGATGTCTTTGGGCATCTTCCTCCCTTTAGGGAGAGAGATTGCTTTGGCTTTGTCCTGAGAACTGTCAAGTCCTGTTGTCACTTTAGTTGTGTTTGAAACCTTGGGAACCTCAGAGGGGCTCTGGTACTCTCACTCTGTTATGGGCCCTTATTCTTCTGTTTTGTCTGAAGTGTGGTTTTGCTCATCTTTCATTTGTATGGTAGGAAAGAAACGCTGCTTGGATGTACCAGGAGGAGGAGCAGTGTCCTGGCCGATGGCCCACTCTTGGAGGTGCCTCCTGGGGCAGCAGCAGCGGCTTCTTGCATCTGGCTGCACCCAACGTGGCAGCCCAGTGGCTAGGCTTAGCTTCAACCTCCACTGCAGCTGGCGCGATCCATGAGAAGTGTCTAGTCTGTGTCTGGAGTCTGGCCCTTCTTGGCAGGTCTGGACTGGGACCTACCAAGACCCTGCAGAGACTCGGGACCGTGGCCCAGGGAGAGAGGAGAGAGGCGTCTCTGGTGACTACTGAGTGTCTCCAGGCCGGTGAAGATGGCAGCCCCTCCCAGGTGCAGATGGGCCATGCATGTCATGTGCGTGGGCTGCTGATGCTGTGCCATTGTGGAGTTGCCTCACTTTTCTGTGGCAGTGTCCCGGGAACTGTGCCCCTCTTTGTGTGCAACCCCTTTAAAAATGTTCCTAGAGATAAATGTGTGAGTGCATGAAAAATGTGGCCACAGTATGCATGTTTGATGTTTAGGCTCATATCTTTATGCATGTTTTGTGACTGAATGTTAGCCGCTCATCTGGTTCTGTTTCTGGTTAGAAAGTTCTGTTTGTCTTGTTGAGAAACTTTGTCTGTTTCTTGAGAATGTTATATGTGCTGTTCTGATGTGTTTCTAATTTTGTTAAAAGCATAAGCTAAACCAAAAATGGTTTAAATATTTTTGCTATCTCTATTGCCAATAGCAGTCAGTCACCACCCACGTCTGCTGTGACTGAACTTATGGTCAGAAATCAGAACTTAGCAAGAGTTCAAATTTTCTTTATATAAATAATGCTGAGACCGTGATAAAAATTATCAAATAAAGTTAAAATCTATTATAATTAAAAATCTATGCATAAGTAAATTTAAAAACATATGACACAATTTCATTTTGGATTGCCACCACTTTTATCCAGCCACATGGCTCAATTATTGTCATCTTTAGTCAGTCACATGGCTGGCAGCCATCTTTGGTAAGGTTAACAACCTTTTGTCCTCAGGCTGTTTGCTTTCTTCACCCATGACAGAGGGTGGGGCTCCCATAACCTGCTCTAGGGGCTGACCAGGTTTGACCCCCAAGGGCAGAGGGTCATTGCCTATGGTTGCTGATCTACACCCAGACTGTGTTATAACACTGTAGCCAGGGCTGCTTTGATCGTTCAGATCCAATGGGTTATAAAAATTCCTCATTTTTTAAAAGAGTTAGTTACAAATTATTATTAGTTAAGATAAAAAACCCTACTGCTAGTTTCAGATGCTTCATGTTAGTCATATGTTGCTACAGTGTATGCATGTTTCTGTTCTTGTTTAAAATATTGTAGCCATGCAATATTTTCTAGACTACTAAAAAAACACAAAAAAGACTTCAGTAGAAGTTTTTATGTTGTTAAGACCGAGATAATAGAAAAAAATTGCCTAAAATAAAGAAGCCTAAAGAATCAGAGGGACAGACTGGAGGTATACAAAATGCTATAAAGGCCAAAAGTGATGCAGATTTTGTTTACTATAGTTTCTCATACCTGCAGATACTAAATTTTAAAAAAACTATAACATATATTAAAAGTTTATCCATATTGGATTAATTTGTTTAGTTTTCTTTATTTTAAAAATAACTGATGATTCTTCACTGCAAAATGTTTATGACACATATATGGTTATATAAACATGTATATGACTTAGATTTAACTATATATGAATATAAGATAGCTCTAAATCTATATGTATCTATGTATATTACTTAAATTCAACTCTGTATATATAAATATAACTATTTAAAAAACATGTTTAGGTTAAAAATATATTTTTTAATCTTAATAAGCTCTCTGTTCATTGCATCTTCTTCTAGACTAAGAAAACAACAAGCCTTGAGTTTCCACCCTTCTGAGGTTAAAAAAAATGTATTGGGGGGGTCACTACTATATAGGGGAATATATTAAAAGGTCAAAACACTGGGAAAATTGAAAACCAGTGGCTTAGAAAATGTCTCTCCCGGGGCTGGAGAGATGGCTCAGCGGTTAAGAGCACCGTCTGCTCTTCCAGAGGACCCGGGTTCGATTCCCAGCACCCACATGGCAGCTAACAACTGTCTGTAGTTCCAGTTCCAGGCAAACACCAAGGCAAATAAATAAATAAATAAAGTTTAAAAAAAATTATTAAAAAAAAAAGAAAATGTCTCCTCCTACTCAAGGTCTATTCAGGCTTAAGAATGTTTGTCTAGACTCCTTGTCTTAGCTAACTTTGTTAAGCTTAAGCTATCTGGATAAACTGAGTCATATACAAGTTTTTACCTTTGATACTAAGAAAAGTTTCAATTCAATAACATAGGTTTCAGGGCTAAACCTGACAGAAATCAAATGTAAAGTCCTAGTCTTATGAAAGCTGCTAACACACTAAAGGTTGTTAGGAAACACAAGCAGTCAATAATCCAAGTTCCTTAATTGTATCCATGTTAAGTTCTGATGTGATTTATTACAGAGATGAGCTTTATATAGTCTCTTGTATAAGTTTTCAGGGTTGAGCTTACAACAAGTAACTAGAAACAAAGTTTTTCTATTCAGATATACTTGGACGGGGGCTGGAGAGATGGCTCAGAGGTTAAGAGCACTGACTGTTCTTCCAGAGGTCTTGAGTTCAATTCCCAGCAACCACATGGTGGCTCACAAGCATCTGTCTTGAGATCTGGTACTCTCTTCTGTATACTGTATACATAATAAATAAATATAGAAAAAGAAAATTAAAAAAAAAAGATGTACTTGGGCAGCCCTCATATTTCAGAGATCTGCAGAATATGACATTTAAAATGCTTATTTTAAAGCATTATATCAGACAGAGACTCCCATATCCTAACAGTGGCCTAAAGTCTCCAAAGATTATGAGACACCAGGATAACTCCATCTGGATTGTAACAGTGCTGACTTGGGCAAAATGTCATAGCACAATGCTTGCCTGCCACCAGGACCCGGCCTAGATCTGCAGGACATCGGAAAATTGATTGCACTCTTTTGCCTAGACAAAGTAAGGTCAGTCTTCTCCTATGTGTCCTTCTACTGTGGGAAAAAGCTCCCACCTTAAAGGCCTGGCAGCCAAAGATCTATCCTGTTTGTATCCTTCTGCCTCCAAGTATATAGAGACCTGGCTATAGCTAACTAGGTTTGGACTGGCTTAGTCTGCACTCGGGTATAATTTATCCTTCTCAGATCTCTGCAAGTATTAATGGCTAGGCCAATTATAACTTTGTCAGCTTGGCAGAATCAGACAATTAGATCCTTCTGCAAGGTGATAGCCAGATCTCAAGCTCGTTTTATAAAGCCTGATTAGTAATACTAATATAACTGAAACTCTTATGTCCTTTTGTAATTTGTATGAGCTTCAGAGAATCGAGAGAATCATAAAAATTAGATCCCCCTCACAGAGGTCAAAAGGGTTCCAGATAAGTACAGCCTAAGTTTTTCCCACCTGTCTGTTCCTAAGGATGATACTTTTCTCTTCTGGTTTGGGGACTCCTGCTCTTCTCAAATTAACTAAGACTGGGCCCAAAATTTATATTCTAACTTTTGTTCTTAGTTTTAAGGTGTCTCTACAGATTTCCACCTGGCTGGCATATGCAACTTACTCCAAAGGAACAGGAGCTCTGGACTTGCTGAAAGCTCATATGGACCACTCCTATCGACGTGGGTTGTTTCCCATCTCCACAACTGGGTCAGACATCTACATGTCCCTGATGGAAGCCCCATGGCCCAGCCCTTTTAACTGGCTTTTTCAGCCTTTTTTGGTTCTGACAACAATGCCCCAGTTTCAGCTTAGAATAGATATTAAAAAAACCTCAAAAAACATTGCTCACTATCCCCAGCCCATAACAGGTTAAAAGGCTAAGTTAAAACAACCTCTGACATAAGAGAAATCTTTTTGTAGAGGCCAAAAGATCCCTACAGTCTAGAGTTTGGCTCCTATAGGCTGTGAGACCCCAGAGGTCCCAGCTGCTCCTGTGAGACCTTGCAGATCAGTTTGGACCTGCAAATGTGGGCACAAGAGCTGGTGCAAAGGGGTAGAGTATGACCATCCTCCAGATAGACAGGCCTTGACAGCTCTGAATAGCTGGAACCAGGTGACTAGATCTAAAGTTGAGGGGCCCAAAAGAGATGGCACAAGGTGTCACCTCAAAAGCTCAGGGACGGGGCTGGAGAGATGGCTCAGCGGTTAAGAGCACCATCTGCTCTTCCAGAGGACCCGGGTTCAATTCCCAGCACCCACATGGCAGCTCACAACTGTCTGTCGTTCCAGTTCCAGGCAAACACCAAGACAAAAAAATAAATAAATAAATAAATAAAGTTTTTTTTTTTTTTTTAAAAAAAGAGATGTTTTGGGGGCTGGAGAGATGGCTCAGTGGTTAAGAGCACCGTCTGCTCTTCCAGAGGACCCGGGTTTGATTCCCAGCACCCACATGGCAGCTAACAACTGTCTGTAGTTCC
>PVIH01014880.1:0-51942 GCA_004025045.1 Sigmodon hispidus
ATAGTATTCTAGTTTGGCAGCCATGCTGTTTTAGCGTCTGTATAACTTCTGACCAAGCCCTTCTAGCTTTCATTGTTTCCATTGAATAGTCAGGCATTATTCTGATGGGTCTGCCTTTATATGTGAGTTGGCCCTTTTCTTTTGCAGCTCTTAAAATTTTTTCTTTGTTCTGTATGTTTTGTGGCTTGATTATAATGTGACGCACTGACTTTTCTTTGGGATCATATCTATTTGATGTTCTGTAAGCTTCTTGTATCTTTATAGGCATTTCCTTCTTCAGGTTAGTGAAGTTTTCTTCTATGATTTTATTGAAAACATTATCTGTGCCTTTGAGCTGGTATTCTTCTCCTTCTTCTATTCGTATTATTCTCAAATTAGGTCTTTTCATGGTGTCCCAGATTTCCTGAACATTTTGAGTTATGGCTTTTTTAGTTTTACTATTTTCTTTGACTGATATATCTATTTGAGCTACTGAGTCTTCCACTTCAGAGATTCTATCTTCCATCTCTTGAACTGTGTTTGTTATGCTTATATCTGTGGTTCCAGCTTTTTTTTTCAGATTTTCTATTTCCATCTTTGCCTCATTTTGTGACTTTTTTATTGCTTCCATTTCAGCTTTTACTTCCTGGCATGTTTCTTTCATAGATTTGTTCATCTCTTCCAATTTTTTGTTTGTATTTTCTTCCATTTCTAAGGCTATTTTTTATATCTTCTTTGAGAGCTTCGATGATCATCAAAAAGGAATTTTTGGTGTTGCTTCCTTCTGTTTCCTCTTCATTGCTCAGTTCAGGTCTTGTGTTTGTAAGATTGCCACTCTCTTCTGGAGTTACCATGTTGTTCTTTGTATTATTATGTAATTTTTTGCACTGATGTTTGCCCATGGCTTCAGTGGTTCACGATTAGATGGCTCCTGGTCAGTTGTGGCACTTGGGCTTGTCTGCATCCTGTCACCTCTCTGGGCAGGGTCTGAATCTGCCCTTCACAGACCCCAGAAGTTATCTGTTTGCTCAGTTGGAGGTTGAGGTGGGTAATCATGCAAATTCCCTCAGCAGCAGCTGTGGGTATGGTGAGAGGCAGGCTTTATTTGCCCCTGATACAGAGTTCACTGGGACTCTGCAGACAGCACCCGGTCCCGGAAGCGGAACCTGTACTATGTTCTTAAGGAACCTAAGACAGATCCACTTTCAGCAACTTCAAGGGTGAAGTGCACAAAGGAAGCAACAGCAGAATATTTGTTTACACTAGCATCAGAAAGCAAAATACATCTAAAGCAATCTATGTATATGGAAATTAACAAGGGGAAGAAGTTTTGTCATAGAAGAAGGACTAGAAAAAGTAAAATTTCAACAACCCTTTAGGAAGTTGGGGGTAGCCAGTTGTGGTGGTGCACACCAGTAGGATTTGCTGAAAGAAAGTTGGAGGTCAGAAATTGTTGTAATTAGGCTCCTAGGGAGAAGATGGGGATGGAGCATTAAAGTGCAGGAAAATATTATTGAGGTCTTGAGTTTGAAAAAGACTGGGTGGTGCAGGGGGAAACTGGCTTGCACTCTTACACTGCCTGGATCTTATTGAAATGAGGCCTGTGGGAGAGAGGCACAGGGTTGGGGGCAGGGAGTCCAGGATCTGGACATGTAGCACGACAAGTTACCATTTGAGATGTAGGAGATAAGCAGCAACCAAAATAAATCTTTGTCCTTATGGGACTTCCATTGCAATTGGATGGAAAAACAATAAATTATCAGCATTTAAAAAGAGAATACAAAAAAAAGGTCCTAAGAAGAAAAATGATGAGAAAGATGGTAAGTGACAGAGGTTGGAGGGACTCCCTGGATTAAAGCTAGGAAGTTCTCCAGTGGAGTGGAGAATCCAGACATACAGCTATTAAGGAAAAGACTAGTCTGAACTAGAGAATTATCTGGTATAAAGGTTTCCAAGTGAAAGCCAATGTACCTACTAGACTCACAGGGCAAAGGGGCCAGGGAGATTGGAAATCAGGAGAAAGAGGTAAGAGATGGGGTCTTGGCAAGATCATCCTGTAGGAAAGGATGGGGAGGACACTTAATTCTGTCTCAGGGTAGTGGGAAAGTCCTGAGAATTTTTGTAGAGAATCACATGATGTAGTATGCACTTTAAAAGGAATGGGGAGCCTACTTGTTAAGAAGGCTTACTGAGGTGCTGGAGAGATGACACAGCAGTTAAGAGCACTGACTGTTCTTCTGGAAGACCTGAGTTCAATTCCCAGCATCCACATGGCAGCTAACAACTGTCTGTAATTCTAAGAACTGATACTCTTACACAGTTATGCATGCATGCAGGCAAAACACCCATTCACATAAAATAAAAATAAATACCTTTTTTTTAAAAAAAGAAGACATACTGGAGGGAGAGGATGATATAGTTTAAGTGCTGGGACTAGGGATGAAGAACAATAGATTTGGGCTATCTTCTATTTTGTGATAAAGGAAAGGGCTTCTTGATGGGTTTGACTGGAGAACTGGGAAAGATTAGAGTGAAGGATTTCTCATGGGCCGTTTGACTGGAGCAGTGAAATGACCAGGGAATGCTTTCCTGAACTCTGAGCCACCAAATGGCTTTAATGCCTTTTATTCTATTCCCCTCTCTTTGATTTAGAGAACATTTGTGAAGGAAATTCTTCTTACTATTTAAAAATTATGCTGTTTAAAAAGTAGCCAGGAGGAAAGCATGGCTGTTTTGAGGCCCACCACAAGACTCTCCCCAACGATCACAGTCCTTACTTAGATGCTTTCCCTGTGGGAGCCTGTCTCACTCCTCTTTGTTGCAACTATGATTTTCCTGTACTCATTACACTGAGCCTTGTATAATAACTTTTTTTGTATTCTGACCTCGAGAGAAAGGGTTCTCTATGTGGTATGGCCAATGGCTTTCAGCATCCATTTGTAGTCCCTTCTATATTCACTTAACTTCCTTACAGGAAGAGAGCTGCATGTGCATTAATATTTTTCCAAGCAGGCATATTGTAGTTACAGAGGACATGGAGCTGTCAAAACTCAGTGACTGTCTTACTGTATTGAGAGTGAAAAGTAACTGACTGGTAGAGAAGAGAGATGAAAATCATGTTTAGAAAAGCAAAAAAGTTCATCCTGGCTATTTAATATTTGTTTCTAATGATTACAACAAATAATTTTAATATTCTTGAGACAGTGTCTCATTTTGTTTTCCATACTGGCCTGAAAATTACTATGTATGCCAGACTGGTCTAAAATGTACTGAGATCCTCCTGTCTTGGCCTTCTGAGTGTTGTGATTATAAGGTAAAGCCACTATGCTTGGCTTCATAAAGATATTTTAGAAGATAAGAAATAAGGTTTTCTAAAATTCTCAATTTTATTTTATATGTTTGAGTATATTACCTATATATATGCATTACATGCATGCCTTGTGTCTGCAGGGGTCAGAAAAAAATTTCAGATCCTTTGGAACTGGAGTTATGAACGCTTATGAGCCAACACATGGAACCAAACTCCAGAACTCTGCAAGAATAGCAAGTGCTCTTAGCTGATGGGCTATTTCTCCAGCCCTAAGAAATGAAGACTTATTTTTAGAATATGTCTATAAGTGAAGGCCATTTTTCCATATTGAAGAAAGAAAAAACCCATCAGTATCATTGCTCACCAATTATTTATTAAGTATTTTAATATAGTGTTACACACATGGTCTTTGATGGAAAGGTTTTCAGAATTGATAACATGGGACATCAGGGATCTTCAAAGAGATGAGATATATTTCTCTCTATGTGATAGATTAGTAGGATGTCTGGTCAGCTCTCATGACCCATCAAATGGAGAAATAGAAACATAGGTATCAGAGATGTCAGTATCTGTGAAGCTCTCTGTGATATCTAGTTCTGCTTGGGACATCTCACTGTGCTTCATCAAAGTCTAGACTATGAAGCTTGTGGTTCCTGATATTTTATCCACAGATGCCAAAGGTCACTAAATTCCAAAATCCATTTCTTCAGTGTACCCTTTTTTGTTTCTAAATGTTAGGGAGAATATTCTGCCATTTAATGATTCAACCAAGTATCACCTAAACTGAAAACAAACTAGGAATGACTTAAATCTACAAAGTAATCAAAATGAAGATTGGTTAGTTCACCTAATTTACCCCACCCAACCAAATAGCCCTGGAATTACTACTCAAGAAACTGAAATTTCAAGAAGAGAGTGCTAGACTAGTCTTCAAAAGCTCTCTCTCTCTCTCTCTCTCTCTCTCTCTCTCTCTCTCTCTCTCTCTCTCTTTCTCTCTCTCTCTCTCAATTTTTCAAGACAAGTCAAAAGCATTCTCATAGATAGATAAAAAAGAGAAGGATGACATACAACTTTAACCTTTTAAACAGAAGCAAAGAAGAGTTCACATGTAAGTTTCTTCATTAGATTCAAGCTATGCTACTGTTGGTGCTCAGGCAGCCTAGTACTGATACACTGCTTGCTCTCGTACATAGTCATATAAGGGGCTGGGGGAATGAGCTGTTTTAATAGGGTTGTTTTCATACTGTTCTCTTCTCTGGAACCTTCCACCACCATGAGCTGAATGAAAATGTCTTCCCTGGGATACTTGACACTGGTCATCTTCATTCGTGTAGAATTTTTCTTTGTTGTGGAAGCTTATAGATTGGTCTTGGAAATCTTGATACTTCCCATTTTCTTCATGAGTTTGTTGATGATTTTGATGTTTGTCTTGTCTCTGATGATTTTGCTCATCTTCATGCATGTGTCTATCATGCTGATGATCTTGATTTTCTTTGTGAGTTTGCCTGTGTTGTCTTAGCTGTTTCTGCTCATCTCCATGGGTTTGCCTATGTCTCGACACATGGGTTTTTTCATCTTCATGGACTTGCCTGTTCTGCATCTCATATAGACTTTCCTGATCCTCAAGACTATGTCTGTCCCAGGGTTGATGATGCTCTTCCTCTAACCAGGAATCCTCTTCACTCTGTGATTGCCAGTCACAGTCTTCATGGGGGTCTGACTCTCCTTGTTGGATCTGAGCTAAGAGTTTGTGTTGATTATCCTTTTCAAGTTTCCAAGCCTGATGGTGGCTTTGCTGCTCCCTTTTGTCCTGGAATCTCTGTCTTTCGGTTTGATTCACTTCTTCTCTTGAAGTCTGCTGACTTAGTTTTCCTGATCTTCCAGATTGTTTCACATATGAATCTCTTCTTGTTTTATCAGTTCCTTGGAAGTACCTGTTTTGCCCTTGATGTTCAGTTTTCCCAGTCTTTGGATGACCATAGTGAGAACTCTGCTTTTGTCTGTCTGTCTGACCCTGGTGTGGTCTCTGGTCTTGTCTGCCTGTCTGGTTATAATGAAAGCTGTGGTCTTCTTTGTTTGTTTGGTGCCAATGTGAATTTTGGTCTTCATTGTCTGATTGACCCTGGTTAGAACTCTGGCCTTGACTACCTATGTGACCCTGGTGAGAACTCTGGTCTTGACTGCTTGTCTGATCATAGTGGAAACTGTGGCCTTCTTTGTCTGTCCCATGCCAAGGTGAACTCTGGTCTTGACTGCCTTTCTGACCATAATGAAAGCTGTGGTCTTCTTTGTCTGTTCGATGCCAATGTGAATTCTGGTCTTCATTGTCTGACTGACCCTGGTGAGAACTGTGCCCTTGACCACCTTTCTGACCCTGGTGAGAACTGTGCCCTTGACCACCTTTCTGACCCTGGTGAGAATTGTGTCCTTGACCCCCTTTCTGACCCTGGTGAGAACTCTGGCCTTGATCACTTATGTGACCCTGGTGAGAACTGTGCCCTTGACCACCTTTCTGACCCTGGTGAGAACTCTGGTCTTGACTACCTTTCTGACCCTGGTGAGAATTGTGTCCTTGACCACCTTTCTGACCCTGGTGAGAACTCTGGCCTTGATCACTTATGTGACCCTGGTGAGAACTGTGCCCTTGACCACCTTTCTGACCCTGGTGAGAATTCTGGTCTTGACCACCTTTCTGACCCTGGTGAGAACTGTGCCCTTGACCACCTATGTGACCCTGGTGAGAACTGTGCCCTTGACCACCTTTCTGACCCTGGTGAGAACTCTGGTCTTGACAACCTATGTGACCCTGGTGAGAACTGTGCCCTTGACCACCTTTCTGACCCTGGTGAGAACTGTGCCCTTGACCACCTTTCTGACCCTGGTGAGAATTGTGTCCTTGACCACCTTTCTGACCCTGGTGAGAACTGTGCCCTTGACCACCTATGTGACCCTGGTGAGAACTGTGCCCTTGACCACCTATGTGACCCTGGTGAGAACTGTGCCCTTGACCACCTATGTGACCCTGGTGAGAACTCTGGCCTTGACCGCCTTTCTGGCCATAATGAAAGCTGTGGTCTTCTTTGTCTGTTCGGTGCCAATGTGAATTCTGGTCTTCATTGTCTGATTGACCCTGGTGAGAACTCTGGCCTTGAATGCCTTTCTGACCCTGGTGAGAACTTTGGCCTTGAATGCCTTTCTGACCCTGGTGAGAACTTTGGCCTTGATTGCCTTTCTGACCATAATGATAACTCTGGTCTTTGTTCTTTGTTTGGCCATAATGAAAACTCTTGCCTTGTCCATCTGTCTGACCATGTTGGAAACCCTTCTGGACTTGTTTATCTGTCTGGCCATAAAGGAAACTGTGGCTTTGTCTATCTGTCTGATCATGCTGGAAACTATGTTCTTGTTTGTCTGGGTGGTCATAAGGAAAATTCTGGACCTGTCTGTCTGTCTGACTGTTGCCAAATTTCTGGTGCTGACTACCATATTGATCATAAGAATCAGAGTCTTGTTGACTGGTTTGACTAGAAGAAGAATCTTGTAGGAGTCTTCCAGACTGGCTATGGCTGCTTTGTCGTCTAAACATTTTAGACTGGCCATAATGGGAAACCTGAGCTGGATTCTCAGACTGATTTAAGACAAAGATATATCCTTGATTTTTGGGCTGGTCATTGCTGGATTTATGAGTCAGTCTTTGACCGGAGCTAGAATATTGATCATCTGACTCAGACTGATCAGAGCTATAATCTGTGTCTTGTCTCTCAGAATGACTATAGTGGGAGTCTCCATGGAGTCTTTCTGACTGACCATGGTGAGAACCCCTATCTTGTCTCTCAGAGTGGCCGTAGTGGGAGTTCTTATCTTGTTTCTCAGACTGATCATGGCGCACATTCTGATTTTGTCCCTCAGTCTGATTGTGTTGTCTGTCTGTGTTTTCTGAAAACTTATGGCTTTTTGTTCCTTTCTGCCCCTGGAGGGAGGTTCCAGATCTATGCAACTTACTATCTAGCTTATGATGGCAGGCTTGAGCCAATTCAAACACCAACATGAGGTATTCACGAAAATCAACATATCCATTTCTGTCTCGGTCTAAGTGTTCCAGAATGGTTTCCACAGTCGCTGGATCATTTGGTCTCTGTGAGCAGAAAAGAAAAACCCAAATATTCTTTTATGAATGCAAGAATATATATCAATCTTAATGCTCCAATCCACTCACCAATAGGCTCCCCACCACCACCTTTTGTTTGAAAAACCATTAATGTGAAGTGGCTTGGTTCTGATTCTAGTCTTTGATCAGCTTGTTTTTTGAACCTCATCCCTTGACCAACCAATGAAGTATGACAACAGGGAGCAGACAACTGTATTAACTATTAATATGAATTGTTTGAGAAAGTTATTATATTTTTATAACGTATAGGCTACATGTTTATATACCCCTTTCTCACTACACTGTGACATTCCCAAAGGAAAAGAAGCTAGTTTTCGGGGCTGGAGAGATGGCTCAGCAGTTAAGAGCACCGTCTGCTCTTCCAGAGGACCCGGGTTCGATTCCCAGCACCCACATGGCAGCTAACAACTGTCTGTAGTTCCAGTTCCAGGCAAACACCAAGGCAAATAAATAAATAAAGTTTTTTGTTTTTTTTTTTTTAAAAAAAAGAAGCTAGTTTTCTTCATGTTTGTATCCTCAGTAATGAGAATTGTGCCAGTATGAAGTAGGTTCTCAATGAATCCTTAGAGAATTAATAAATAAATACACAGAAGATATGTGGGCAGGATTGCATTTGGGAAAAAAGTTAATGGCAAAATTTTAAAAAGTTATTTTCTATTAGTTTGAAGTTGCTCTGCATTTTGTTCATATACAAAGAAGGAGGTGTGTGTGTGTGTGTGTGTGTGTGTGTGTGTGTGTGTGTGTGTGTGTAAAAACTACTGAGGAGCTGTCTGAACTAGAAGGTTCTTGCCAGTACATTACTGGTAGGGAATGACTAAATAAAACAAAAATATTAAAGAGATATCCTGGATGCAGACACCAGAATCTTGCATTCCTTTGCACAGGATCAAGAGCCTGAGTATCTTACCCGAAGGATGTCTCCGAACTCAGCAAGGAGCAGCTGCTTCAAGTCCTTCTTGCTCAGTGAAGTGCATTCCCCATAGTGTTCAGCATATTTCTGGAATGTCTTACTCACATTGAGTATGCTGTTAAAAAGTTGAGGCATTCTGGCAATTACAGGTGGATCTTTTAAAAAGAAGAAGAAAAGAAAGAGTTTTTGTTTACGTGTGGAATGAAGACTCAGAGTCAGCAATTCCAGAGAGTGGTTTCTTGGCTTTGGGAAAGAGGCATAAGAAATCAGAGTTTCTTTTTTTTTTTTTTTTAAACTTTATTTACTTATTTGCCTTGGTGTTTGCCTGAAACTGGAACTACAAACAGTTGTTAGCTGCTATGTGGGTGCTGGGAATCGAACCCGGGTCCTCTGGAAGAGCAGACGGTGCTCTTAACCGCTGAGTTAGGCTAGCCATTATGTTACCTACATTCAGGCTCCAAATATCGTATTCTATCATGAAAGTGTTCAAACAGTTTTTCGTTGCTAGAAAAAGGCAAATTCTTACAAAATGTGTAGCAGACATTTTACACACCTTACTCTGTACTCCAAGGGGGAGTTGCTTGGCTGAGACTGTCATGTGATAACAAAATGAAGAAAGGTTAGCCCAAGAGGATTGGTCAGAGGTAAGCACCACAGTGTGTAATTTCCTGTCAGTCTCTGGGGGAGGGGGAAATAGTAAATGCATGCTATTAAAGAGGCATCTATTTCTAAAGAGTCCCCTTAAGCAAGGAAGAAGATAAAATATCCCTTTCAGTGGTTCAAGAATTCTTTTTGAGAAGTTAAATTCTAGAAAATTCTTTTACCAGCTTATTAAATAAAATCAGTAAATTAAAAAAAGTTACGGAGAAAAATAGTTAGTGGACACATTGCACATATGACAAGCAATACATATTCAGTTAGGTCTTCTGCAAACCGTATGCCAGTATTCTTTCTTATGGTACAAAATTTTTATTAACTATTCTCACAAGTTTCTGAAGATAAAATCCCAACTGTGAAACATAGTCATACAGTGATGCCTGTACATGTAAGTGTCAAATAACAGAATGCATGGGGCAAACTGAGTCTTTTGTGACCATTTATTATAGTAAAATTGAGTACTGTTGTGTCCCTCTTAGGCCTTACCTAACTTGTACGAAGGTAAACATTCTACTACAGGAATTCATGAATGAAACCAGTCATTCAGACTCTCAGTTTTGGATATATGGAGACCACATCTCACAAATTCTGAGTTAGGCTACTCTATCATTCAGCATATACTAAGATAGATCCCTGAAAAGGAAACAGAAAGGTGCCCAAGAGTGTCACCAACAGGACACAGTCTCTGCCCTCCACCTCCTAGCATTTTACTATAAGATGTCCATGCTGCCACACTTGTGGATACTACTTTTGCTCCAGCATGCATGTCTTACCTGCTTGGGGAAGAGTGAGCAGAAGATTCAGGAGCCAGGGAGGATGTGAGAGACCTGAAAATCTATCCTATTTATAGGGTTTTTAATTATCCTACTAAGTCACCACAGGAGACACCCATTCTGTGGTGGGGCCTGAATCACTCTGGGCTCAACCCAGCTCAGCCCAGTTCAGCCTGGTTCAGTTCATCCCGACCCCTCCCTCCACAAACCGTTTTGTTTATTTCCTTCCCCTATTTGCTCATGAACTTGTTTGTCACTGTAGTAGGTGACTTTTTTCAAGTCGCAGCCCCAAGTGTGTGTGCTTAATTAAGTATTAAGGGAGTGTGTGTGCTACGTGCTGCATGGGTCAAAAAGACAGAGGTTCCAGCTGAATTGATCCTTAGAAATTGTTACTTGCCAAGTCTGATGGGGATAGCCAACAGCTAAATCATACCAAAGAAAAATGTTTATATGTTCTATTACAAAATCCCAATCAAGTAGGAATTAGGAAGTCTGCACATTTGGTTAGGATATACTTCTTGGAAAATATAAGTCATAAGCTTACATTTTGCTTGTAAAAGCAGATATTCGAATATGCTACTAACCTATTTTTCATGGTTGTTTTCTGCAGGCTAGAAGAAGTAGTTGTCTGATCAGTTTTAGGGACATATTGAGTGGCAGGTGATGAAGGTTAGAGCTGACATTTGAGTGTTTTATTTTTGTTGTTTTTTTCTAGACAGGGTTTCTCTGTGTAGTCCTGGCTGTCCTGAAACTCCATCTATAGACCAGGCTGGACTAGAACTAGGAGATCCACCTGCCTCAGCCTCCCAAATTTTGGGTGGGATTAAAGGTGTGCAGCACCACTGCCCAGCATGATCCTTGAGTCTTTAAGTCTTATTAAAAAGTTGGAGTTGGAGGACGACCTGGAAGCTTGTGTTGCTTGTGAGATAGAGATATTGTTTTTGACTTGATCTTCACTAATTTTCCATCTCTGTAACATCTGTGACACAGGAGCACAGTCTCTCGTCATAGAGATCCTTAATAAATCTTCAAGGATTAAGTGAATTGTTGAATTGTGGGCACATTGGAAAATCTTGTATAAGGGACAAAGAATTGGAGATTTACCTGCCTTTCTGCTTTGTCTCATGAGTACCAGTTGCATATAATTATGCATGAAACATATAATCATATTAAATCATCAATTATATATGATTATATAATTAGTTACCTAATCGATTATATAATTACTCTTCTAGTCAGTTACTTGTGATGACACTTGCTATTATTTACTATCTCTGTAGGATTTTGCAAAGGAATCATAAAAGGTCAGAAAGATTTGATTCTAACTGGACTAAAAAGCTTCACATAAAAAGATTCTGAAAGACCAGTATAGAGGACATGCTAAGTGTTCAAAAACTAGAAAATCTAGGTGGAATCCTTCTTGGCTGATCCTGGGATTCCATTACCTCCAGTTTTATAAGCAAGATTATGTTGTTCTTTGGAACACTCAGGCAGGAAGAGAAGAAAAGGAAGCAAAGACAGAAGCTGCATAGTTGAGAACTGCACATGGCTTGACTTTGCATGGGTGCCTATGTCTGGGAAAGCAGAGAGTGAGAAAAGAGAAGAGAGAGAATTTGGGAGCTGAAAGACAAGTTTAGTCTTAGCTTCTTAATTTACAGATGAAAAAACTGAAGTTTCTAGTTATCTCAAGTGACCTGCCAAGGGAGTCACAAGGCTGACAGAAGCCAGGCCCATTGCATATGTTTACCTTTGCAGAACAGTAGCTTTCCTCCCCTTCTCTCCCCTCCCCTCCTCTTCCTCTGTTACCCTCCCCTCCTTCTCCTCTTCTGTTCCCTTCTCCTCTTCTTCCTCTTCTTTTCTTTTCCTTTCCTTCATTTCTTTATTTCTATCTCTCCTTTCTGAGGTCTGAGCTCACTATGTAGACCAGGATAGCCTCAAACTCATAGCAATCATCCTGTATCAGCCCCTTGGCTTATAGATGTGTTACCACACTTGGCTAATACGCATTTTATACATTCTATACAAGATATCTAGGGCCCAACTTAAGGCTTTAATTTAATAATAAATGTTAACTGAGTATTTTGTTGGTTTTAATGTCAGGATTGTTTGGGGAAGATTTTAAGTTCATTGCAGTATGTGACTAGTTGTCCCAATTAATCTACAACTGAGGAATTCCCCAAGATTAGACATGAGTGCTAAAGGTGGAAGTGCCCTGGGAAGCCTGGGATACATGGATCACTATAGTTTGTAGTGAATGGATGGACCTGAAAGAGAATGTCAAAACACAGAGGCCATTTGGGAATCAGTAGTATGGCTTTAGAGAGAAGTGAGCTAGGGCCTTTGATCCCGATGGAGTAAATTACACAGTAGAAGGATAGATGGGTGTAATGTGGAAAGAAAAGATGGGGCTTTTGAACAGATTCAAAAGTGGAAAAGGAAGTGGGGATATCAGGAATCATCCCAAGGATTTATTCTTGGTGACTGAAAGGATGGCACTATAATAAGGAATGTGGGTTCTGAATGAGGCTGGTGACACCTAATACCAAGAGCCTCTACTGCCATTCCCAGTCTCTGCTCTTTGAAGTCTCCCTTTCCTGATGCTCCACATTTATCCTCATTTGCACAGCCAGTTTAAAACCCCCCAAACTGGCTAGTGTTGAGCTTCTTTTTGCTTTTGCATCTATGCTTATGTCTCTTTTCACCTATTAGGATGTGAGATCTCAAAGCAGTGGGCTAGAGTTGAATAAGAAGATTTGGGGTAGGAAGTGAAGAAAACAGCTATCACTATAGAGAGAGCAGTACTGTGGGAAGTTCCTGGCATGCATGGCAGCTGGAGTGTCTTGGGTTGTGTGAGGTGCTAGACAGGCACCCTTTGCTTGATGCTGCACAGGACTATGATGATCTTACAAGTGAGATTTTCAGTACATGAGTTCACTTAACACTTATGCTTTCTAGCATGGTCAGAATCACCTAGTCAGTTACTCAGTGGATACTTGTGAGCATATGGAAGGCCATTTTGTAGGCCTAAAGCTAAAATATAATCCCCTTTCTTTGTTTCTGTGTGGGTAGCTATGTCTCTCTGTGTGGGCCTGTGTGTGAACAGGTCTCTGTGTGTGGGCCTGTATGTAAACAGGTATGCTCATAGCTCAACATCAGCTGTCTTTCTCAGCTGTCCCCCACCTTACTTTTAAAGAAAAGGTTTCTTACTGAACCAGAGCTCACTCTACATAGTCCTGGAATTCACTATGTTGATCAGGCTGGCCTTGAACTCACAGAGAACTCCTGATTGTTAGGATTAAAGGTGTGTGCCACTGTACCTAATACAGTAATTTTTGCTAGACTTGCTGACCAGCAAGCCCCAGGGCTCACCCCTGTCTTTGCGCCCCACCCCCCTCAGCACTGGGCTATAGGCACCTGCTGCTGTGCTAGATTTTTGCATGGATGCTGAGGATCCAAAGTCAGACCCTCATGCTTGTGTGGCAAGTGCTTGGTCAACTGAGACATCTCCCCAGCCTCCCCAGCTTTCATTCTTAAAGGCTTTTACTTTGGTGCTAGAGAGATGGCTCAGCAGTTAAGAGCACTTGACACCCCTAAAGAGGAATGAATTCAGTTCCCAACACCCACATGACAGCTCACAAGTATCTTTAACTACAGGTCCCAGGGATCTGATATCCTCTTTGGGACCCTGTGTACACCAGAGATTCATGTGTTACACAGGCATTCATACAGGAAAAAACACTCATACACATAAAATAAAAATAATAAATCATAAAAAATCACTCATAGGAAGAAGGGTAAGTCTGTGGAGTTAGAAATAATTAAATTTGCATGTCTATAATGTAAGCACTAGGAAGGATGCGTGCGACAGGAGGATCACAAATTTGATGCCAGCCTAGGTTTCAGAATAAGATTCACATCTCAAACTAGCAAACAAAAAGGGAATAATACGTATTGTTTGTGTTTACCCTGTGCTGATGGAATGGTGGGATGCTCTGGGTAATACTGGGTAGATGAACATTTGTAGATGGAAAAGCTTTCATTCAGAAGCAACGTTAAAAGATTCTGTGATTCAATCTCAGGTCTAGCAGGAATTGTTTTTTTTTTTTTTTAAGATTTGTTTATTATGTATACAGTATACAGAAGAGGGCACCAGATCTCATTATAGACGGTTGTGAGCCACAATGGGGTTGCTAGGAATTGAACTCAGGACCTCTGGAAGAACAGTCAGTGCTCTTAACCTCTGAGCCATCTCTCTAGCCCCCAGGGATTTTCATGTAATATTAACTTTGCATTAGTCACAATTTGATGAAGGCTCATTCTTCCTATGGAGTCAGCAGTCATGGCTGCCCTGCCACCTTACTAACACCTATAAATTCTATGAAGACCTACACCATTTTGCTTATTGCTTCTCAGTGTGTTTTGATGCTCAAAGGCAGGAGGTTTTGAAAGTGCCAGCTATTGAAGTATCCCGTGTTAGCCTCAGATAGGATTTTATATATGCTACTTTGCTAAGCTGCAGAATAAGGCATGAATGAGGGAATATTACCTTCATTTTCTAAAGCAGGGATCTGAGGGTGAGGCAAGGAAGAATAGAAATGTGCCCAAGACTGTGCTGCTGACAGTTCTCTTAACTGAGCTCTGAGGCATGTCTTCCTCATTCCAAAGCCCTTGCTCACAGGTCTGATTTGCTTCTCATTCTTCAAGGACAGAAATAGTTTCCCACCCAGATTAACAAGAACAAGGATAAAATAATTCACTTAGGACATCCTGTGAAGGCATCTAGCATTGAAACATGAATTTCCTTAGCCAGTCCAATCTCTATTATTTAATTTCCATTGTTCATCCTGTGCCTAGAATTAGTTTTGGCACTGAAAGCATGACCATTCTCTTTAGAGAGACAAGACAGATGAGACATAGAAATCTACATAAAAAATACAATTGACAGTGCCAAGGACTGGTGAAAAATGAGGTAAAATTTCTACCTGCCCCATTAAATATCTTTCTTTTAAGAAAATTAAAAAAGGAAATCCAGAAAATCATTATTATTATTATTTTATTATTTGTGTGTGTGCACATGCCCACACAGGTGTACCATGGTGTGTTAGCAGCAGCATGCATGTGGAGGTCTGAGTCAACTCTGTGTGGTCTCTTCTCTCCTTCCACCTTTACATGGGCTCTGGAGATAGAACTCAGGTATTCAGATTTGCATTGTCAGGTGGCAAGTGTGTGAACTGGACAAGCCATCTTTTTCAAGTCTTTAGTGTTCATCTACCTTGGATGAAGACATGCCTGTTGGGTCTGACAAGTAAGAGTCTGAGATAATGGATTTTTCAAGAAGATTCATTGCTGTATTTTGGCCAAATCAGGGATGATTATCATGCAAGGCTCAGACTTCCTTCTTCTGATGAAATGCTGGAGGCCTCTTTAGTGAGATAAAGCCCACTGACTCCCAAAGATGGCTATTTGAATTACAAGGAAGGGCTCCTGGCAATGTTAGGTAGGCACTTTATCCCTGCTACCCCTTTGGCAGTCAGCAGGAGCACAAAGCCACAAGGGGTGCAAATGAACACCCTTCAGAAAGGACTAATTAATGGACACAAAACTCTTTTGAGATTTCTTGATATTCAAAGGTCATTTATTATCATTACATAAATAAATTGCCATTTTAAGTCTTTCTTTTCAGGGAACTGCCTTCCTAATTATAGGCCATTTTCTTAAATAACATCTGTCAGAATCAGTGGGTTTTTAAGGCAACACCGGCCTCAGCAATATTTTAGCCTTATCAGAGAGTATTCTCTGAGCCCAGAGTAGGTTCTGCCTGTGTCTAGAGCTGTGATCTTTACCCCAGCATGTATCTGTCCCTCTCACACTACTGGACTCTAAGAGCTATCTTTCTCCTCCCCCAAACTTCATGCTCTATCATACTCCCAGCTGAAATGTGCTAGTAAGCATCTGAAGCTGTTAACTGAGCCTGTCCCATGGGATTTTTATTTACTAAAACATGGCTAATAATGACATAGACCCAAACAGATGTCTTTAAGGTGGCATCATTTGGCAACATAAAGGTTTCTGAGGTGTTTTGTTTATTTATTTAGTTAATTCATTTTTGTTGTTGTTGACTCTGTAGCCCAGGCAGTGAGGGAATACAAAATGTAACAATGGTCACCTTAAATTCATGGCAATTCTTATGTTTTTGTTTTTGTGAATTACAGAGATAGATTCTCACCGTTAAACACACTGGCTTGGAACTTTCTATATAGGCAAGACTGGCCTTGGATTAGCAATGATTCTCTGATTTTGTTTCTTTTTTTTTTTTTTTTTTTTTTTTAAAAAAGACTTTGTTTATTTATTTATTTATTTATTTATTTATTTGCCTTGGTGTTTGCCTGGAACTGGAACTACAGACAGTTGTGAGCTGCCATGTGGGTGCTGGGGATCGAACCCGGGTCCTCTGGAAGAGCAGAGGGTGCTCTTAACCGCTGAGCCATCTCTCCAGCCCCCTGATTTTGTTTCTTAAGTTCCAGAAATAAAGTCTTGGATCATTACATCTAGCCTGACTGCTTTCCCCAGTGGTCTCACTTGACGTTTACAATGGTGACTCATGCCTGTAATCCTTGCCCTTGGAAGGTTGGGGCAGGAAGATGGTTGATGGTTTGAGACTAGCTTCAGTTGCATAATGAGAATTTTTTTTTTTTAAATAAAGCTTTGAGATAATTTTTTTTTAATTTTTTTTTAAACTTTACTTATTTATTTTATTTATTTGCCTTGGTGTTTGCCTGGAACTGGAACTACAGACAGTTGTTAGCTGCCATGTGGGTGCTGGGAATCGAACCCGGGTCCTCTGGAAGAGCAGACGGTGCTCTTAACCGCTGAGCCATCTCTCCAGCCCCAGCTTTGAGATAATTTATAAACCATACATTTTACCACAGAGAGTATATAATTTAAGACCCTTTAATGTTGTTGTACAGCTATTACCATAGTCTAACTTTAGGATACTTTTTAAAAGAGATTTTAATTTGAAATTATGTCCGTGTGTGGGTATGCATACATGAAAGCAGTGGTCCTGGAGATGGCAGAGGATGTTGAAAATTTTGGAACTGAAGTTGTTAGTTACTTAATATGGGCACTTGGAATTGAATTCTTTACATCAACAGTGTGTACTCTTTATCATTGAGTCATCTCTCAGGCCCTCAAAAGAAATCCTATGCCCACTGCTAGTCATCTCTTATTCTTCTCTCTCCCCATCCCTAAGAGCTGCTAAAACTTTGGTTTGCCTATTTTGATCCTTTCAGGTAAATAGAGTCATAGAACATTTGATCATTTTAATTGGCTTCTTTCACTTAGCATAATGTTTTCAAGGTTTATTCATTTTGTAGCATGTATTAATAATTTATTTCTATGTCCAAGTTAATAATTTTAGAATATGAATGAACCATTTGTTTATCTATTCATCTTTTGATGGAGTCACCCTTTGGACTCTTATGAATAGTGATACCATGAACAATCAGGTATTTTTTTGTTGTCCTATGGTTTTGTTATTTTTTTATCTTCATCTAGGAATGGACTTGCTGAGTCAAATGGGAGCTCTATCTTACTTTTTAAGTAAAGACCGACTGTTTAGAGGTGTTTTAAGATGGGAAGGGATGGCAAGTTTAAATGCCCTGGCCTGAGGATGCTAACAGGCAAAACCTGCCTGGTTGAGCTGCTGGGAGGCAGAGCAAAGGTCAGGGATGTGGAGTTAGCTTCTGTTGTTATTCGCCTCCCAGGGTCTTACACAACGTATAACTCAGCAGTTACCAAAGCACTTTTGGTAATAGGCACCTGATAAAGATTTGTTGATCAAAAGACTGCACGTTCCCCTAGGTAAAGTTGGAGTGGAGGAAGAATGTGGGGTAAACACACTTTGCAATCGGTGAAGTTTCCACTCTAGCTCAGGTAATATTAGGGTTTCACTTTATGACAGTTTTCTTTGCTCACTGGAACCTCTGCTGTCAGCCGTATTTGAATGAACTTGGGGTATGTGATGTGCAAAAGCCTGTATGCTCTCATTTGTTGCTGGATGTAAAGCAGTTAGGTATTTTGTTTTTCCTATAACCATTTCTTGTCCATGATCCGTGTATACCAGAGATCTTGAAGCTCTAAAACTGGATGGTTTCCTTCAAGGCTCTGACTCGTTTTTCATTGTGAATGTGGAAAAGACACTTCTGTGTCATGGTCTAATCTTTCCTATGTATATAAACTGAGAGAAGGGTTAAATTAACAATCTGAGAAACTGGACAACTTCCACTAGGCAAATCTTTGCATGCTGACATTCTGTGTAAACTTCACCCTTTTGTCCCCTCCCCCATACTCAGCACAGGTCCTCAGTGTGGTTTGTTAGGACTGTTATTATACAGATATCTAGGGATCTTGCTGCCTGCATCTCCCTTTTTAATATAATTCTTATGCTATTAGATTAATTTTCTCTTCTCAAGAAGAATTTATTTTAGTTTAAAATACACTATAATTAATTCTTTTTTAATTTCATACATCACTAATGTATTTGGACTTGTTCACTTCCCTTTTGTGCTCCTAACCCTTCACTTCCCTAGGGTTGCTGTTTTTTCTAAGAATAAAAGTAATTACTATTTTACAGAAAGGTAAAGTACAAAATTCTTTTTTCTTTTCTTTTATTTGAGGGGGAGGTTGAAACAGTGTTTCTGTGTGTACTCCTGGCTTTCATGAAACTCAATTTGTAGACCAGACCAGCCTTGAACTCATAGAGATCTGCGTGTCTCTGATTCTCAGGTGCTGGGATTAAAGGTCTGCACCACCACTGCCTGGTCATAAAGCACAAAATTCTTAACATACTATTTAAGGCCTTCATGGTGGGCAGAAATTTAAAGTTTCAGGTTTTCTTACTTTTTTTTTAATGACAGATTCTCATTATGTTTTACTGGAGGGCTTGAGTTCATAATTGTCCTGCCTTAGCCTCCCAAGTACTGGGATTGTAGACGTGAACCACTACACCCAGCTTTCTTTCTATTTTATTTCCACACTGCTTCTTCCTCTGGGACCTTGCTTTTTCTACATTTTATCTATAAAGATTCTACTCCTTTGAATTATCTTTTCTATAAAACATTCCCAGTCTGCTTTGTCAGAATCTTCTAGCCTTGCCTTCTCATCGTTTTCTCTTTTGAATCCTGCAAATGACTATTCATGTTCCCAGTCTCCCAGAATCCAAGCTCTGTGACTCTTTCCTGTAAATTCTGTCCTGCACAAGACAGGTTTCTTTCAATCAAATCTAGGGTGGCTTTCTCTAGCTCATGTGCTGTTTGTAGAATTGGATACTAAAACGTACAGGTAGGCTTCTGTTTCCTGTGTATTTTCAGCCCCATTTCCTATATGTAATTCTTACCCTTGAGATAGATGATAGATTCTTTGAGGACAGGATAGTGTCTCCTTCTTTGCATGCTCTATGACCCTGCCACAGTATTGGGTTCCATTAGCAGCTGGCTGAACTGGTTGACTTTCTACCTCTTCAAATCTGTACACTCTGAGTTCTCATTTAAGAGTCAGTCTGTTTGTAAACTGCTGACTCTTGGGACATATAAAGAGCACAGGATCTCACAGGGTGAGGACAGGAAGGTGAGGTTGGTAGTAGGACCATTGCTGGGCCATGATAATGCTAAGAGGTCAAGGGAATGGTAGCTGGTATAAAAGAACTTTCACACAGAAGGGACAGGAGAACTGAGTTTGCTCTTTATAAAGAGCTGTATGTCTGGTCTCACAGACCCATCTGGAAGGCCATTCCTGAGATATATTGCAGGCTCAGCATTCTCACCAGCAGGCAGCTGGCTTCAGCTGTGATGCTGTGAGGCAGTTGTGAAGCAAGCAAACTGAAGGCAGTGCTAGGTGAGAATCAAACTTATGCTGTGACCCTTTAATACATTTCCTCATGTTGTGGCGACACCAGCACAAAATTATTTTTGTTGATACTTCCTAACTTTAATTTTGCTATTGTTATGAATTGTCATGTAAATATTTGTGTTTTCTGGTGGTCTTAGGTGGCCCCCTAAAGAGGTTGAGAAGTCCTGTTGTAGACCCCCCCCCCAGAGTTCATCTTGCTTTGCTTCTGATGCAAGCAGGTTGATGTCCAAGCCATCTTTGACAGATATTAATTCTATGGCTTCTAGAAGAGCAGATGGTCGCTGTTCCAAACTCATGCCTATGCCTCATTCTCTTGGCTGTCCAGTATAACAGGATACTGAATCCAGGGTCCCGAGAGATCACAGAGGGAAAAGCAGGCAAACAGGCTGAATATGGTAGCCCACACCTGTTAATCTATTGTTTTAGCATTTGTGGGTGGGGATATGGAGCAGGAGGAAGGTAAGAAGTTCAAGGCCAGCATAGGTTACATATTGCATTCAAAGTCATCTTAAGCTAAAATAACAGACCCTGCCAGGAAAAGAAAAAGCAGGGAAAGACGTGGGAAAAAGAAAATAAGAAAAAAGTAGTGAGTACTAGGAGTAATCCATTTGCAAAGTTGTGTTAGCTGTGTAAGGAGAATCATCTGGAGCCTGTCAGCAAAGTTCAGCCAGTGGATTAGAGGTTAGAGGCCACTGGGGATGGCTTAGGGGCTTTGGTGGATTTCATATAGGACTGAGGAAGGACACTATTCCAGATTCTCTGTGATTTGTTGCCTGGTCTCATAAATAAGGTCAGCAAATGCTTGATTGATAAACCTACTTAGTCAGGTCCAGCTCACACATTCTTGGCATAAGAAAAACAGGGAAGAAGGAAGGATAGGGCTGGGGCCAGGAAGAATTTCTCATTTTTTTTTTTTATCCATGGTTCATTTGTTGTTGGTATTGCTTATTTATCCTTTTGTCAAATATTTAGTGAAGAAGTCAGACCTGTCAGGGAAAGAAAGGCTTCTGGAAAGAGGTTTGGGGAGAGCTGGGGGTCATGGCTGGAATAAAGTGGGGTTTCTTCATCATGCTTCTTTCTCTATAGTGGGACAAGCCTGGACAAGAACCCCCACCCCAATTCCAACCATCCAACAGCCTCATATCCTTTCGTGTGCCTCAGCTATGACTCGGTTTAATTATCACACTCCTTTGCCATGAGATTTCTGCCTACGCAGAACCTTTAACCCTCAGCTCCTTTGTTGTGGTCATAAATGGCCCACATGGCTACAGTTTACCCTGCAGGAAAAGAATCATGTTTCTTGTACCTTCCTGTACTGGGAGCAGAGGGGAAGTTGGCTACAGTTCAGAGCTTAATGGGAATGAGGGAGAAGGTCTGGGCACGATTTTGTTTTGATGTGTTATAGGGCTGGACAAACCCAGCAGGTGCCCAACTGCCTGTGTGAGTGCCTGCCTTCACTTCTCTGTACAGTGTGACAGTCTGCTCATGGTGATGTGCAAGAGGAGAGACCTTGAACAGGAGTTCAGAGCCTGACCCTGCACCATGAGATCAGCTATGAAAAATGAGTTTATAAGAGTTGAGCTGTGGCTTGGAAGGACCAGAACTCTATACCTTCAGTTCCATAGGCTTCATTCAGTAGCTTTCTTATCTCTAACAAAAAATTTTAATCCAGTAAAAAAAAGAAAAGAAAAATGCTTTTTTTATAATATCATAGGATTACACAAAAGTTCAACACTAAAGATACAGTTAGAATCCAATTTATTGATGACAGCTATAACTAGCACATGCTATAATCTCAATATTTAGTGGAGGCAGAAGGATTATGAATTTAAGGATGGCCTGAGACCCATAGTGAGATCCTGTATTAAGCAAATCTGAATTCTCCAACACAAGTATGTTTTCCTGGGTCTATGACATGCACTATTCTGTAGTCACACTTAATAACCTAGTCCAAGGTAGAGAGGACATGCATCTGAGGGTCAGGCAGATATGAGTGGAAATCTCAGTTGTCTGGGATTGTTGCAGGGATCCTATGTGCTCATAGTTCAGATGGTCTGTTCTAGGTCTGGCACAGGGAATATTCGCCCTTCTCTACTGAGATTCTCTAGTAATTGTCAGCATCCTGGAAACTGGCTAGGTACCAGAGATAACAAGTTCTTCAGGTGTACTGTTGTGGTTATTTCAGCTTATGCTGACAGAGTGTGTCAGGAGTTTAGTGGTTTTATGAGCAGAGATCATTATTTAATACATTGGCCACCCACAGAGAGGAGATGCTACCTTGCTTGCCTTGTCTAAGAAGCAATAGAGGGATTTTGTGATTTTTGCCATCAATCTGAGTCTTGAGGATGTGGATCATGAATAATAGGTGTTTTTAAAGCTGCATTTTAAATTTTGTCATAATTTGGCCTCTCATAACCCATAGTTAGCCACTCAACTCCACAGATAAGTTCTTTTAGAGCAGAGCATCTTACAGAAGAGAAGACAGCCAGGCTAATGAGCAAAGCAGGGAAAGACCATTCATTTTCTGTCAGTCATTCAGTGGGGATTATGATTTTGAATGATCCTTTCTAATCCATCCAAAGTGCCACGGGTTTCAGGTGTGGGCAAATGTAAATAACACATCCAGTGAAAAACATTTATCATGTAAAGCACATGAAGCACACTATAGGGAGAAGAAGACTCATCTGGAGTCCAAAGCACTGGCTTCTGCTCCTGCATTCAAACTCACTGTACTGGAAGGACTCACTGAGTGAGCAGGCACGGCTAAGACCTGCTGTCAACATGCCATGCTGTAGACATTTGCCACCTCCTCACTCCACACTTGCTGATTCACCTGGAACTCAGTCATTCCATTGTGACACACTCACATTTTCCTGTCACCTAGGAGTGACTCCTTGCATGAGTCCTTGGCTCTAGATCAGTAGTTTCAGCTTCATGTGGCATCTTCCTTACAGAATACAGCTTTTGCTTGGTATCTTGGCCACATGGTTGTATTCCTCTGCCGTAGTCTCCCCAGAGTGTATGGAACAATGCAAGTCACAATGGCAGACCAGTCTTATAACTCTAGACTTACAATAGGTTTCACATCTACACCCTCTCTTCCCATCGCACACTCAGTTTCCCTCTATAAGGTGTAAACAGAAGAGGCTGGCTTTTTGGAGGGTTTCTTAATCACTTTTGCCGTATGGAGTTGTTGTAATGACAAATGTTAAGGACTGGGATGTAGCTCAACGATAGAGAACATGCCTAATGTGCACAAAGCCCTGGGCTTTTAACCTCTAGGAGTTCAAATCCAAGCAAGCAAGTAAGCAAAGTGCATTAAAGTGTATTAGCTGCTTTTTGTATATAATTTTTAAGATTGGGTCTTACATAGCACATGCTGGCTTTGAGCTTGCTATGTGAACTTCTGATCCTCTGCCTCCATTTTCTGACTGCTGGGATGTACTAACACACCCAGTTTATATAGCAATGATAATAGAACCCAGGCTTTCTTTATATGAGGCAAGTGCTCTAGAAGCTGAGCTGCACCCCAACTCAGGATATGGAAGTCTTAGTATGATCCTCAGTAGATGGCACTTAAATACCTAATAGCTATTACTGTGATTATCCTTACCAAGCCTGCCCAAATTCTCCATATGGAACAATAGCTGTGTTTTGCGATGCAGGCAGGGGGCCCAGAGATCTCAGCATGGCTACTTGACGATATGCACTCCACTCATGCATTAGCTTGCAAACCTCTTGGCCTTGTTTTCCTGCACTAGGTTGTTACCACTCATGCACCGTGTACCCTGTGCTACTGATATCTGGCTGTCTCCTCGACTTTTCTTCCTGCTGAACTATGGCTGTCTAAGGGCTCCACTTCTACATGCTTTAGAAGAGAATAAATTAGAAGAAAAGAAAAAGGAAACCAATAAATTGGGAATCTCCTAACTTTAGGCCCCTGTGCTTGCTCTTCCTACTGTATGGAATGCTGTTGTCTCGGAGAGCCACATAGCTGAAACGTTCATTTCATTCAGATGACTGAGTTACTGCCCACCCATAGGAAACAGTCACCACCTCTTCATTTTCTCTCCTCTTCCTCTGCTCTACCTCCCTTCTTAGCATCTCCCCACATCCCTGTGTAGTACGCATTTGCTCACTTATAGTCCTCATTGCCTACTGAAAAGTAAACATCTTGTAGAGTCAGTGTCTAGAACATGTGCTGACAAGTGGTGTCTCAGTTCTCAGGAGTGTGGTGTTTGTCTTTAACTGTGTGTGCTTCTTAGCTTCTTGCTCGCCATGTTCTGGGCTCTATCTTTTCCTTTGTTATAAACATGTGGCATTGTTACATGCTATGCACAAGGTAGACAGGACTCATGTCTTTATAGACCTTTTGGTCTGAAAATGGCAAAGCTGTTCTGAACCATGTTCAGGAACTGTGGCATTCATGGGAAAAGCTGGGTCCCAGCCAGAGGGGCCTGGGAGCCTTCCCTGATGATGTGGAAGCTGAGTTGAGGTTGTCTCTTCCTTATTTCTAGTATCTTCTCTTGTCTTCTGTTCTTTCTTGTGTCAGGCTTCATGACTGAGTCTTTCTAAGCTGTCATTCCCTAATTTAATAGAGATAATAGCTGTTCCACCCACACACTCGGAATGCAGGAGTGTCACAGGGAATTAGTGGCATTTTAAATTGAAGGCACAGTGACAGTTTGAAGGCTTTTGATCCCTCTTGAATTAGGGACCTTATAGTGCACTGCTAAGCCTCACATATCTTCATGGGGCAGTTCTGCTTCCCTGTGAACTTGTGTTGCCTACTGTTTGGGAAACCTGGGAACAAGTCTAATGTATTAAGCCCTTGCGTTTTGAACCCCACCTCCCTTTCTTATTGGGCTTGTGGCAACAAAGCTCAAAGTATGTGGCGCCTGATTAGCTAGCCAGCTATGTGTGTGACAAGTGTCAGGAAAGTTTGTGGATAGCCAGTCACAGTTAGTGATAGACCCCAGACTCAGGGTACTATCCTCGGGAAGGGGGGCACCCAAGAGCCCAGACTCCAGGCCGTTGATGTAAAATAACGAGGTTTATTACATCTGCAGACGGGCTACCTCCGTGCCTCGGGAAGCAAAGGAGTAGCAAGGGAGGGGCAATCTCATATCTCTTTTAAAGGCTAAGACCATAAAATCACCATAGCAACAGGGGCAACACATGATTGGTCACTTTAAAGGTCACACTATAATCGTAAAGTTGCTCACAGTAGTCATGGGGTTGCCTTAAGACTAGCTGGTTAGGGGGCTTTTACAACTGGGTGTTGGTCACCGATATTCTGCTTGGAACTTCTGGTATTTTAACCACAGGTTCAACCAGACCATTATGTCCTATCTGAGTTGATTACGGCTATCTGGGCTGGGTCACTCTGTTTCCTGGGACAGACTTTTAGACTTTTAGTTCCTTGCTCTCATGGGGGGGTGCTCTGCTGGATACCTGAACTGAATGCCTGGGTCAAGCCCTAGAACCCAGGGTCCTTCAACAGAGGGGGTTGTTGCAGACTGTAAGAGCTCTCTTGTTTCTTGTGTGGCAGACTTCAGGGATCGGAATGAGAATCTGTGGTTTTGAAAATGGGGGGAAAGGGATTTCAGAGTCTGGGTGTTCTTCTGACCTGCTTCTCTTTTCTTCCAGTTTGCTTTCTGTTGCTGTGACAAAACACTGACCAAAACTGACTGCCCCAGCCAGCAGGGTCTTCAGCGTGGACCTAAACCTGGGAACGAAACAAATGGAAGGCAGGAACACAAAGAACAGAAGGACAAGACAAATCTCTCTGTTCAAGTCCTCCTGAGCTTTATTATTTCAGCCAATATTTATACAGAATCTCTGCCATGCAGGTAGCTGGGAGGAAAGGGGGTGGGATATACAAAAGAATGTGGCAAGCCTGTGAGGGGAGTAACAGACAGGGTAGAATTGATATGGAAATCTATCTGTTATCAGTTGAGGACCTGGAGGATGTCACCTGCTGAGCTGAGAGAATCAGGGGAGACTAAGGAGACTAACTGGAGTCAAGGTTTAGCTAAAAACAATAAGGATGTAGCCTTCTGGTAAATTGTTATCTAGGGTAAAGACTGCTGGCTAGCTATAGGGGCTAACTTATAAAATATGGCTAAGTTGACTTTGGCTCCCAACAATTCCTCTCTTACAATTATTTTTTGAGACAAATCAGTTATCATATGAGTTATCATATGAGTGGACGTTAACCAAGAGGGAGGGAACAGAGACCTGATCCTCCAAGCATTTTCCAGCTCAGTAGAAGGAACCTTCTACGGCCTAGCGAAAGAAACTTCCTTTCCACATGGCAGATGTCCTTTTTAGGAGGAGAGGGGCTAGGTTATTAACATTAATACATTTGGACATGAAACTCTATGCAATCAGGCTTGTTGCTCAGGAGATTCAGAGACAGAATGCATGGTCCTCTTCTTGCAGTGCTTCACCTTGCATCCTCTTTGGTACCCAAGCATGCTTGCAAGCAAGCTTGCATAGCTCTGAATACTATGCAGTTCCTGTAGGAATCTCATTGCCTGAGGGTTCACGAACCCTTGATCTGTAAAGTAACAGACCAGTATGGGTATGGAGGTCAGGGAATCTACCTGTTGGTAGTGAGCTTGTTAAATGCCCATGGTCCAAAAGCCAATAAAGCAAAAATCCTATAAAGTGTCCTAAAGGGGAAGGTTAAAGGGTAGTAACCCTAGGGAGATGGAAAACCAGTTTTTAAACCATCCTTCCTCCTGCTCTCTTTGCTTTTTCCTATGCTCCAATCCTTCTCTAACCTAGCCATACTATCTCTAATGCAAAGTGTCTAGAGGGTAGGTTAGCACACAGTAAGAAGAAGGCATACATCTAAAGAATAATTCCTGTCTGCCAAAGAACAGAGCCACACTCTGGGAAAGGAAAGCAAACAGCTTCAAGGTGTGAGAAAGATTTGCATTAAAAGACAGGAACTGTTGATTGGGTTTCTTCTGAGAGGGCGGGGCAGCTGCTCCTCTGCTCTCTGCTTTGAGTTGTCAGCTTCAGTCAGCAAGAGGTCATTGTCTCTGTCCCAGGGAAACTGCATCCTGGTTCGAGGTGTTCAAGGTGAGGGTCACCTGCATCCTGTAGAAGTCTGCATTCTGTAGAAAAAATACAAACAGACCCTCTCCCCCACACCAGAACTGAGTCTGGTCTATGTTAAGTGCCATCTCCCAGATTTTTTCATTGATCCTGAGGTAAGGCCACATTGCTAAGCCTCCAGCATCTATCAGCTGCAGTAAGTGACTGAGAATCCACAGTTAAAATATTTAAAATATAAAAATGAAGGGTAAATGGTCTTTGGGCGTGGCTGCATACTCTTCCTTCTTAGTTTTGAAAGACAAACTTTTAAGAGTGCAGTGAGAGTTGCTTCCACAATTGTCAGACCCATAAAAATTATAAGAAATCTCAGTCTTCAGCACAAAATTTGGCAAAAACCTAATCTGTTTTCATTATTTTTGGAAACTCTATAAGCAACGGCTTTTAAAATCCTTAGCCTTTTCTCTAGAAATGTGCAGAGGCAAAAATAAGATGAAAACAAGTATCAACAGAAACATGGACATAGACCATCCTTCTAAAGGAGGGAATATGAGTAACATCTCTCTGCCAAATATGATTAGGAGCAAAATGTCCCGAGGATTCATTTCAAAATAGTTTACTGACAGAAATTCTGTACACAAAGGACATTGTTTGACTATTTGAATGGCTTGGTCTTTTGTGATCTTGGAATGAAATTTAAAAGTTCCAACATTAAGATAAAATCTTTGATGGACTTAAAATACGTTATCAAATTCATTAAACATAACATATGTTGATTCAGTAAGCTGATCAGCATGGGCATTGCCTTCACTAGGAAGGTAAGAATGAGCCTGCAAATATCCCACATAGAGTAGCTAAGTTCTGTCCCACAAAAACCTGCATTTTTTTTTTTAAATTTTTTTTTATTATTTATTTATTTATTATGCATACAGTTTTTTACAGAAGAGGGCGCCAGACCTCATCATAGATGGTTGTGAGCCACCATGTGGTTTTGCTGGGAATTGAACTCAGGACCTCTGGAAGAACAGTCAGTGCTCTTAACCTCTGAGCCATCTCTCCAGCCCCCAAAACCTGCATTTTTAATGAAAGCTGCCATACTTTACTCACAGGCGCAATATAGCTAGCTGTTTCTAAAGGGATCTGTGCCACATATTGACTATCAGTGAACAGATTAAATAGTTTAGGAGAATACGTATTTAAGGCCAGCTGTACAGCTAGAAATTATGCCACTTGAGCAGATTTGGCTGCTGTGATTTACACCTCTGTTTGCGGTGGAGAGACCACCATTGCACAGCATTTTCTAGCATTCTTTAAAAGTTGTAATGAAATAACTCTTGGAAAACACGCTGAATGAACCTTTAAAAAGTCAATCAATTTTGGAGGAAGGATAGTGATGATTAAAATCACACATTTTTGAGCACATAAAATGTCCATTCTGAATTAGTGGCTTGTATCCCTGAGTATCATGAATATTCAGAGTCTATGCTACTCAGATCAGAAACCTGCTTATGTGGCTGGGGCCTTGCCTTCATTTTTATGCTAAAAACTGTGGCTGCCTAGGCCTCTAGAGCCTAAGGTGGGTTAAACAGGTTAAACTGAGGGTTCCTCACTGCCACTGCTGGTGAGCATTGAAGCCTAGGGCTTGGTAGTAGCAAGGCCAAAATGGAGGTTTCATTAGCATAAGGTGTTAAAACTTTATACTGTATAATACCAAATGTTTATGTTAAGCTTAAACCTTCTTGGAATTACATTTAATACAGCCAGGCAATAAGACAGAACAACTTAGCAGGGAAGTATTTATAAGAGATTGTAAATACTGAATTAAACCACATCTATGGTACAGTAGCAAAATTCTAAAGAAAAGACAAGAGACATGGTATAACATGCCTACTGTCGGGGCTGGAGAGATGGCTCAGAGGTTAAGAGCACTGACTGTTCTTCCAAAAGGTCCTGAGTTCAGTTCCCAGCAAAACCACATGGTGGCTCACAACCATCTATGATGAGGTCTAGCGCCCTGTTCTGTCTGTATTCATAATAAATAAATAAATAAAAAAAAAAAAAACATGCCTACTGTCCTGGCTATACAAGGAACTAAAGGCCAGAATACAGCCTTTTTAGAAAACATTGGCAGTTTCTCAAGTATATAAGAAACATAAGCTGCCACATGACTCTGCAATCTCACTTCTTGGAATCTAGCCAAGAGAAATAAAAATATGTACTCCCCTATTACAGGTTTATAAACAAAATGCAATATATAGTTCATGCAGTAGCATTTAGAAATAATAAAGAAGAAAATACTAACACATTCTATATACATGAACATCAAAACATTATACTGAGAAAAGAAGCTAGATATAATGCAGGCTTCTCTGTGTAGCCTTGGCTACAGAGATCCATCTATCTCTATCTCCTGAGTGTTGGGAGACAACTGGATTCTTGTTCAAAACTTTTCATGCTCTTCATACTCTTTTAAGAGTTAATTTAAAGACACCATCAGCATTTTACCTGTATCAGACCTGTCCTCTCAGGCCAAGAAGTGTAAAAAACACAATACATTAACACTGTAAAAGTTCCTTCACACTATGATTCAAATACAAAAGCCTACTTGCTTCTGTGAGAAAAAAAAATTTGCTTTGTCTTTAGCCCTAATTCTCTGTGTTTGGAGGATTTTTAAAATCCTGGTAGAATAAGTGATCCTTATTCAATGCCTCCCTCCTTAATAATTGCCTGGATATCTGGGAAATTATTATATATTCTCAAAACATCATTCACTAAATTCCAATAAGAAAATGTCTGAACAGGGACTCTCTCAGGTCCAAAAGCACTATAATCCTGGAGACAATTACCTACTCTTCCCCATCTTTTCGCATCAATCACCCCCTCCTGTGGAAACCAGGGGCACATGTCACCAATAAACTCAAAAATCCTCTTAAGATCCCTTTTTTTTTTTTTTTTTTTTTTTTTTAATTTGACCCTGGTTCCTTGTGTTTGAAGAGCTTCCTTAAGCCCTGACAAGAACACCTCATTCTTGCCTAATTCCTGCTTCTTGGTGAACCACTTACCTGCGTCTTCACCTGTGATTCTCCTCGGACCTGACTCACAGGCCAGGCGTTTCCCAAGGTGGTCACAGTGCAGGATCTTGACTCAAGGTGATCCCTGGTGATCCAATGTCTAATTGATGGCCATCCTCTTAATAGTGGGATGTTTGTTCCATTCCGTGGATCTGAACATGCTGGGCGCCAATTTTCCCCGGCCAACAGGGTCTTCAGCGTGGACCTAAACCTGGGAACGAAACAAATGGAAGGCAGGAACACAAAGAACAGAAGGACAAGACAAATCTCTCTGTTCAAGTCCTCCTGAGCTTTATTATTACAGCCAATATTTATACAGAATCTCTGCCATGCAGGTAGCTGGGAGGAAAGGGGTGGGATATTCAAAAAAATGTGGCAAGCCTGTGAGGGGAGTAACAGACAGGGTAGAATTGATATGGAAATCTATCTGTTATCAGTTGAGGACCTGGGGAATGTCACCTACTGAGCTGAGAGGGTCAAAGGAGAAGGCCTGGAGGATGTCACCTGCTGAGCTGAGGGAGTCAGGGGAGACTAGGGAGACTAAGGAGACTAACTGGAGTCATGGTTTAGCTAAAAACAATAAGGATGTAGCCTTCTGGTAAATTGTTATCTAGGATAAAGACTGCTGGCTAGCTATAGGGGCTAACTTATAAAATATGGCTAAGTTGACTTTGGCTCCCAACAACTGACAATCAACGGGGTGAGGTGGGGTGGGAGTGGTTATGATAGAGATATGGCCAGGAGTTCAGATCTGGAGACAAGAACCAAAGCAGCTGCCACGGAGGAATGTAGCTTACTCAGCATGGCTTTCTTATACAATAAGGAACACCTGCTTAGGGCCCCGGCTCACAGTAGGACCAGGCCCTCCCACATCAATCACTAATCAAGAAAATGCCCCCCCCAGACTTGATCACAGGCCAATCTGATAGAGGCCATTCCTCAGTCAAGATTTCCTCTTCTTAGGTGATGCTACTTTGTGTCAAATTAACAGAAACTGAGCAGCATATCTTCAGAACTCCCAGTTAAAATAGGCCCTGTACTGAGCTTCCTTCTCCTCTTAGTCTCCAGTGTCAGCCATGAAACCCCTGGAACTGGTCTTTGGTCTTTTTCAGGACTGAGCTTGGAGGTGAAGAAATTAAGGACATACTATTTCAAAACATGGCCAGTTGGTATATGGTTATTGCAAGCTAAAAATCACTTGAGAAAGGTCTCAGAAAGGACCATTTAGCTTGTGTTTGGGGCTGCAGCAAGTCATTAGGATTCATTGGGGAAGGCTGTCTTTTACATACAAACACTTGAAAATAGCCTCATCACCAGAAGCTAGTAACTGGGCCTGCAATGAACCCAAATAACTAGCTCTGTGAGGTAATCTCCCTATTACACTCCCATGGACCATCCTTCCCTGTTTATGTCTTAGCAACACATTTACAAGTAGCCATCCTTGTCCAAACATCCATTTGTCTTGCCTTGCATTCATGAATACATTGTTCCATCTAAAGTGTGTAAGAACATGATGCTTTGATTATCTCTTTGAGCCTAACTCTTTTGTAAACCTCCCCATTTAAAGTTAGTGAAGGCTCCTCTTCTTAGTTTTTCCTTATATTCACCTGAAGAGCTCACAGAAAAAGTGAAGAGGGAAATAGAGACAATCCTTCTTCCTTATAGACAGATTGATCCTACAGAGAACTGCAACAGACTAGCACTGCCTAGCTTTCTTTCTTTTTTTTTTTTTTAAAGATTTATTTATTATGTATACAGTAGGCAGAAGAGGGTACCAGATGTCATTATAGATGGTTGTGAGCCACCATGTGGTTGCTGGGAATTGAACTCAGAACCTCTGGAAGAGCAGTCATTTCTCTTAACCTCTAAGCTATCTCTCCAGCCCCCTGCCTAGCTTTAAACCAGTGTCCAAACTGTGTCCTTGGCACCTGCCAGGGACTATCAGGAGTAATTCTGGAGGGTAAGCCCTGCTGCTTGTAATTATTCAACAGGTTTGTATTTATCTTAAGAAGTTAAAGGTTTATTGTGAGGATTGGATTCTGTAAGTAAAAAGCTTGAAAGCACTGTCAAATCTGATTTGTTTATAATGAGAAAACAGAGGCCCATATGGTATCATTATGATCTAAGCATCTGAGCAGGAACAAAGCTATTCTAAAGGGAGACATGTGTGTCCCTCTCTTTGGCTGTCAGACTATTGCAATAATTGTCTCCAAAGA
Organism: Sigmodon hispidus; assembly: GCA_004025045.1. NCBI lineage: Eukaryota > Metazoa > Chordata > Mammalia > Rodentia > Cricetidae > Sigmodon > Sigmodon hispidus. The sequence goes on from PVIH01014880.1 coordinate 32,059, forward strand.
CTTGGAATTTTCCCAGGAATCTCATGGGGGAAAGAAAGCTGGATCCCTAGGGAGCCTGTCTCTTGGAACAAGATTTCACAATTCTGACAACTTACCACACAACCGAGAGGCTGAAGAAGACAGTGAAGAAAGGGACCATGGCTTGTCTGGGATGGTTTAGTTGCATATACCTCTTGGCTTCTACTTAAACCTAAGACTCACACCAGGATCCCAAAGATGGAGTTGGGGGTCTTGTGGACTTCTCTATGTGTTCCTCTTGCTAGTATGGCCATGGAAAATAAATATCCTTTTTCTGCTTTCCACTATCACTTGTCTCTTTAACTGGCATATTAAAAATGGGTAGCCATGACTAGCTTTTGAGGCCTCTAGCTTTGACCCTACCAGCTCAGTAACAGTGACTGGCAAATAGGCAGGACCAAGACCAGCCTCCAGTACAGTACTCTGTGACCTGTGCTTCCTGTCAAAACAAGCATTAGTGCAGTTGTGCTACACTCTATGGAACTGTCTCAAGCTTTGCTCATGGATGTTGAACAAACATTTGCCACCACTGAAGATGGTCATAGTGACAAACACATTGAAAACTGTCATCTTCACCCCCTCACCTCTATCATCATCATCATCACCTCTACCACCTCCCCTACCTCTGCCACCTCCACCACCACCACCACCTCCTCCTCCACCACCACCACCACCTCCTCCTCCACCACCACCACCACCTCCACCACCTCCACCACCACCACCTCCACCACCTCCACCACCACCATCTCCACCACCTCCACCACCACTACCTCCACCACCTCTATTATATCTACCACCTCAACCACCTCCACCACATTCATCACCATCACCACCTCTACTACCTCTACCACCAACCACCACCACCTCCACCACCTCGACCACCTCCATCACCTCCACCTCTGGATGTGTTTTTGGCTCTGCATCCCTCAGTGGGAAAGACCACTTTTTCTCACAGTCTCAGCATTTCCTGGTTACCTACAATTGTTTGTCTAAAGCTGAGGCCCTGTGGGCCCCCCCCCCCCCCGCCCCCTTTCTGTAGCATGCCAATCATTGTTTCCATTGTTCAGTCATGTTTAGGCAGCCATGTTGATGAGACTTTGTGATTACATCTTTTCAGTGTTTTTTTGGAGGACAAGTAATGTCTTTATACTGGCAGTTTATACTGCTTTATAAAACTCCTTGCTGTTTAGTTCAAATGGGAGGCTGGAGATTTCTTTATTAGGAATGCTAATAAAATGGAGTGCTTCTTTATTAGGGTACTGAGTTAGAGCCCTAGAACCACATACTCTGGGATGGCAGTCACTTTTCAGATGTTGTGACACCCCCCCCCCAGGAGATCAGAAGTTCAAGGTTGTTCTTGGCTACATAGTAAGTTCAGGGCCAGCTTGTGCTACATGAGTCCCTGTCTCAAAAAATAGAATAAAATAAAACAAGTAGGATATATATTCCCACATAAGTTTGTGGTTAACGTATTTTCTGAACTCAAAGTATTGCTCTGGCATCATTTTTTGGTACAAGTGTAAAGGAGATTTTCATATTTTAAAGTCATTTTTGACCTGTAATTAAAGACTTCCACAAGTGGGTAGTGGTCATGGTGAAAGGTCACTAAAAAGGGAACAAAAGATACCCACCCCCCAGCTCTGGAATGAAAGGCCATTACAAAGGGAACAAAAGACCTTCCCAGCTCTGGTAGATTCAGTGAAAAAGTACTCCGCCCTGCTCCCACGTTATCTAGACCATACATCTGGAAGTTAGCTCGCCTTGAGGAAGTTAGCCCTCCGAGCCTACAAAAACACCTGATGAACCCAAGATAACCCAGAACTTGCTTATTCAGATCCCGAGAAAAATTACAAGGACATCCAGCCCGGCCAGATGGCTGCACCTCTGCTCTCCCGCCCTGGTAGAACTGCCCCATAAAAGGCCTACGAGCCTTAGATTCGGGGTCGCCAGCCTCTTCTCTGGTGCTGGTGACCCATTGTTAGAGTCGGCGCCCCAAAACTGAGAGCTTTAATCTGATATCGGGTAGCAAAAAGAAGCTTTAATGAACACGAACCCGTGGGTCACCAGCAAAAGGGGAAGCTAGCGACCCCGAGCCCAAGGCTTGAAGAGCTTTTAAGGGAAGTTCTACGGGGGAGGGGGGGAGTGGAGTCATCACGGCTCAGCCATCTGGTCAGGCAGGTATTCTTTGTGTTCTTCTCCGGAATTTGGGTGGGTAAACAAATTCCGGCGCTATCTGAGAGCCCATCTGGTGCTTCCTCAAGTGCAGCGAGTTGACTTCCTTTAATCCTAAAGGTCATGACATTCCTTCAATGAGTTTACAATTTAACAGGACAGATGGTGGGCTCCTTTTTACAATGGCCCTTCTTACAATGAGTTGATTACGGCTATCTGGGCTGGGTCACTCTGTTTCCTGAGACAGACTTTAGTTCCTTGTTCTCATGGGAGAGTGCTCTGCTGAATACCTGAACTGAATACCTGGGTCAAGCCCTAAAACCCAGGGTCCTTCACCACGAGCTCGAGCTAAATAAAGCTTCTGTGTGACCCGATATTGGAGTGAAGCTCTCTGTTCTGGGCGCCGACTCTAACAATGGTAATGGTATGTTATAAAGCAAAGAGATACAAGTAATAGAAGACTAGTAATTGTCTTCCAAGTGATGACCATGCTTAACTAAAATTCATTTATTTTGTAATCAGTACTTGGCAATATCTATGTGAAAAGATATTAAAAGTAAAATATCCAAATTCAATATTGAACAATTATACATTACATCATCGCACAGAATTTTGTAAGTTTGGTTACTGAAGACAATGACTTCAAATTTCAATCAAATGAAGTGTTACTTCTTTAAGAATTTTATTATTGTCAGATTTGTCATAAATTTTTTCACCTAATTTTTATGTTTTAGATTTTGCCAGCGGTTTCTGTCTCATTGCATATGGGTGCTTCTGTGCTATTCCTTGACTCAGAGATACTTACAAGTTTGTTCATTTCTGATTTAAGCTATAGCAGAACAACAAACAGAAAGGCAGACAATAACCATGAGATCGAATTTTGAGTACTTTTTTTTTTCTTGTCTGGAAACAATGCTCTCGAATCTCAACTAGCTGGTCCCCTTTGTAGTGCTCCGTCATTAATAAAGAGAGAGGACGCCCCTCACTGTGGAAATCAGTTTAATTTGCTGTGAGTCAGGTTGATGCAATCTAGTGATGAAGCTCTTCATTGCCAGTCAGGAAGCTTCGGGGTTAGTTGTCTGAATTGGTCGGGCTGGTTTTTCCTTTCAGGGAGCCATCTCTCTCTCTCTCTCTGAGGCAGGAACAGGAAGGGAGGAGGCAGAGGATGAGCTCTGTTCCTGAAATGGTTATGAAAGGTGGTGAGTTCAAAGGCCTCTGGGTTGCCTGAGAGATGGAATCAGGAGAACAGCAAAGGCGTCTCCTCAGGCCTGAGGGTGCTGGGGCTCTGGGCAGGGTTAGGGTTTGACTCAGTCCTTTCTGTAGGACAGGGACACTTTTTCATTCTCCTGACACCTTTGTGTTCTTTTGCACATTCTGTTAAAGGGTGTTAGAAGAAAACAGTTTGTTTTACAACTACGATGTAGGGAACTGTCCAAAAACAAATTCTCCCTTTCCTCCCCTCTCCTCATAGGTCCTACAGTGGAGTCAGAATGACAAGACCTGAGAACCTCCTCACAGGCCTTTGAACATTTATTCCAAGAAGAATTTTAGGTACTTTCAGGGCAGAAATAGGATAGAGTTGCATCAAAAAAGAAAGTAAAACAAACAAACAAATAAAAATCTTGGGAAAGGTTCCTTAGGCACAGCTAGTTTTGAGGGATGTCTGTATAGACCTTTAATTTAATTAATTAATTAAACTTCAAATTGAATTTAAAAGTTGCCCCTTAGGTCAGGCCATAGTTCCCACACATAACTTTTCTGGAATGCCAGAGTGGGTCAAGAGTGGTTCAGCTGTACCAGACTGACTCTTTGGATGTGCCACAGAGCACTGGAGTTGACTCTGGCTATGTGACTTACAGAGGTTTTTAAGGCTCCTGATACCAGCGGTGTGCAATGGAGGCTCAGGGCACAGACCACATGACCCTCACAGTGAGACACTGCTCTGAGGAGACCAAGTAAGTCTCCTTCCCTTGGGTCATTATTGACAAGAAACTGTCAAATAGCTACTTGTATTGCTATTCTTGTTAATATAGTCATTATTATTGTTATTACTACTGTGCACAGATTGTTTCATTCATCATTCATGAAGGAGTTTCATGGCAGCCAGTTGCTCTGGGACCAGGTTAACTCACTCTGGGTCAGAAATAGCTAGACAACTGTAAAAGAGTCCTGATGAGTAACATAAGTCTTCTGTGATAGCTGGAGCCACTGACATGGTTCCTACCTTCCATGGCATAGGGCACATTGGGGTGAGAAGGCTGAATATCATTTGTCATTAGTTTAGTGGAGTTTAATCTTCATTTCTATTGTGAGTTCAGGAGTAAAAGGCTCCCTTTGATGATCAGTGCTGCTCTAGGCACCTAGGAGCTAGGCTCAAAGAGACTGAGATTTAGGACAAAAATAACAGACACAAAAACAGTAGAAAAGATCACAGGAACCCCCAATCCCTGTAGGCATTTTTGCAATAACTCACATGGAAGTGCTTGGCTGCTAGTTCTGTCTAAGGCAGTGAGTGGCTCTTCACCTTCCCAGTGCTGTGGCCCTTTAATATAGTTAGTTCCTCATGTCATACTGACCAATCCCCCCCATAAAATTATTTTCATTGCTACTTCATAACTGTGATTTTGCTGTTATCAACCATAATGGAAATACTTTTAGAGATTGCAGGTTGCCAAAGCAGTCTCTACCCACAACTTGAGACCCACTGGTGTAAGGCCTTCACACAAGTGATTTATCTGAAAATGCTTTAAAGACAGTTGGTGAATTTACAGCTCCTCCTAAAGGAAGCACCTTGAAATAACCACTGTGGTGTGAAAATCAATCTGTAGGTTTGAAAATTATTGTGAAGGAACTTGGTAACTTGGGGTTTTAAGGAAAAAAAGAGGGAGAGGAGTTAAATTAAAAGCTTCCTTTATTAATACCAAACGAGGGGAGGAGAGCCTGGGTCTGTGGTTTTAAAGTATCTCTCATCATAAAGAATCAGGGTGTCTTGATTCTCTGTTTTGTTTTTGGTTGTTGTTTTGCTTTGTTTTTGATTCTTTATTCTTTTGTAGACTTCTGTTGTATAGAACAGGCATTTTATTTATCTTATGTGACAATATAGACTTGTCTCAATGACCAGGCAGATGATAAGACCCAGTGTCTAAGAGGTGGGAATAATTCTTCCTGGTTCCACAATTCAGAGTATTGAACATGGTTACTGTGTATCTGCCTGGAGCCTCAAGACCCCCAAGTTAACTCTTCACCAACATCCTTACAGTGGTTTAACCTTGCTTCATATTATTCCCTAGAGCTAGCTGCTACTTTGTATTTTAGTGTTACAGATTTCTGAGTGAGGCAATCCCAGCTGAAAGCAGTCACATGTTAATTGGACATTGTAACCCCTTGTGAAGGATATAGGTACCCCTGAATACCTGTAACCAAATTTCATCTCCTACCATTTGTAATTTGTACCAACAGTGTACATGAAGACTTGATTATTCATAAAATCTAAAGAAACCATTTAAAATTTGTTCTGTCTTCATTTGTGCTTGTGTGTGTAATGTTCATGTTTTTATATGAATGTGAATGTATGTGTGTACACAGGTATGTGGGGAACCCAAGGTGGGTTCTGGATTCACTCTTCACCTAATTCATTAAGGCAGAGTTTTTCAGTCAAATCAAGAGCTCCCCAGTGTGACATATCTTTCTAGCCAGTTTGCTCTGGGGATCCTTCATCCTGCCTTTCTGAGACTAGAATAACAAATGGGCTGCCACACCCATCCAGCATTTGTGTGGGTTTCTTTTTTTTTTTTTTTTTTAAAGATTTATTTATTTATTATGCATACAGTTTTACAGAAGAGGGCACCAGACCTCATCATAGATGGTTGTGAGCCACCATGTGGTTTTGCTGGGAATTGAACTCAGGACCTTTGGAAGAACAGTCAGTGCTCTTAACCTCTGAGCCATCTCTCCAGCCCCTTGTGTGGGTTTCTAAGAACTGAATTCCTGTCCCATTACTTTCCAGGCATCGGACAAGCACTTTTACCCCAGCGCCAACTCTCTAGCCCCAAGATTTCCTTCAAAAAAATATTTATCTTTATTTTATGTGAATTGGTGTGTTTTTTGCTTATATCACTGTGTAAAGGATGTTAGCTGCCATGTTAGCTGGGAATCGAACTCAGATCCTCCGGAAGAGCAGTCAGTGCTCTTAACTGCAAAGCCATTTCTCCAGCGCAACCCCCCCAAGATTTCTTTTAAAATGTGTGATCTATGTTTTAGATCAGGGACTGGTCTATGAAAGAGGTGAATAAAGCCCCTAAGTTAATGGCAAAGCAGTACAGACACCGGCACAGTTATTACCAGGGCAGACTAAAACCCAAAATGAACAGAATCTGTGTTTGATTGCTTCCTAACTACTATGAGCTAGTTCAGCTCCTTGGTGAGAGAAAAAGTATTGCACAAATTCTACTTGGTCTTATCATAAAAATCTGGAGCCAGATATCAGAGAAAAGCTGAAATAACAGAGACAGAGAAACAAGCCACAGCTGTTTCTCACCCAGCCAGCTCTTCAGGAATCTTCAGACTGAATGCCTCTGAGTCCTCTGCCAAAAGGGAGCTTAGGTGAAGGGAAAAACTCCTGCCTCCTTCAACCTTATCTTTCTTACTCTGCCCCATATCTCACTTCCTGGTTCAATTTTCCTAGTGCTAGGATTAAAGGCCTGAGCCACCACTGCCTGGCTCTGTTAGGCCTTGAACTCACAGAGATCCAGATGGATCTCAGCCTCTGAGTGCTGGGATTAAAGGCGTAGGTCACCACTCCCTGACCTTTATGGTTTAGCTCTGCCCTCTGATTTTCAGACAAGCTTTATTAAATACACAATATATTACCACACAAAGCATTGGCTGAAGATGTAACCAGTGAATTGGAAAGACTATGTTCCCTGGATGTAAACCTATTTCAGGGTTGGCTGTTTGCTTCCTTGTGGCTGCTGAGAAAGCTGTTCCAATGTCACCAATCCATTTGTATATAAACACTTATTGATTCCTAAAGTATTCCTGTGGCCTTTGGTGTGAGATTACCCCTCACAGATATGGGGACTTAAAGCTTTGACTGAATAGGCTTGTAAATGGCAGAGATGGTACCCATGGAACAAGGTGGAGTTATCTGTATTTTGTGAAGCTTTGTACACAGGGCAATAGAAGTCAGCATCTAAGGGCAAGTGATTGGTTATATTAATGAGACCAAGACACAAGAAATAAAAGCTCTTCTGTAGGAATTCTCACTAGTGACAAGTTCTTTAGCATAGGTAACAAGGAACAATTTTAGCCAGGATCCTTGGTTTTAGGAATATCGATACTGCTTCTTTTCAAGTGCTGGGGTGTGGGAAAGGAGACGAGGAGAACAAAAGAGAGAAAAAAGCAAAGGGGCAAGGACGAGTACAAAGATAACCAGAAAGAAAAAGGTAGAAGGAAAGAAGGCACAGAAGGAGAGCTGGTATGAAATTCTTGGGAGCTGCAGATGTTGGAATATGTTTGATCTGGCATGATATGATAATGCTCTACCCAGTTAGCTGGCAGCAGGTGTATATGATGGAGAGGCCTCCAGCCCTATGCAGGGGAAGAGGTAAGAGGCTGTTGGGTGCCAAAGCCTAACTTAGCCATATTTTATAAGTTAGCTCCTACAGCTAGCCATTTGCCAGAAGACTACATCCTAGATAGCCATTTGTCAGAAGGCCTTATTGTTTTAAGCTAAACCATGATTCCAGGTGGCTTCCTTTGAACCCCTCAGACCAGCAGGTAACATTCTCCAGGCCTTCAGCTGACAACAGATAGATTTCCTATCAATCTTACCCTGCTGGTTACTTCTTCTCACAGGTTTGCCACCTTCTTTTGAATATCCCTCCCTTTCCTCCCAGCTATGTGCATGGCCAAGATTCTGTATAAATATTGGCTGAAATAATAAGGCTACGGGGGGGTGGGGGTGAGGGGGGGTGGTGGTGGGGTGGTGGTGGTGGTGGTGGTCAGGGAGTCTTTTTAATATGGCTTGATCTGGATTACTGCCTAGGCCAAGAAACCTAATATTGGAGTACAAAAACCTATCACTAGCTGCTTCTACTTCTTCTTCTTCTTCTTCTTCTTCTTCTTCTTCTTCTTCTTCTTCTTCTTCTTCTTCTTCTCCTCCCTCTCCTTCTCCTTCTCCTCCTTCTTCTTCTTCTTCTCCTTCGTCCTCTTCCTCTTCTTCTTCTTCTGGCTTTGCATTTGCAAAAACTGGCTTAGCAAACAGGAACTTTGTTTTATTACCTTACAAAGGTTATATTTAAAGCCAAACAGTTAGATTGGGGGGGGGGGAGTTTCTGTGTAGCCCTGGCTGTTCTAGAACTCACAGAGATTCACCTCATTATGCCTCCTGAGTGGAATGCTGGGATTAAACAGTAGACCACCACTTCTGGCCTCCAACACTAGAATTTGAGTGAGGAGAATCCGGGCAGAATAGAGGAGGAGATTCTAGATTAACATGTGAATGTGGACAGCTAAAGGCTGGAAGTCTGGATAAAAACAGCTTAGCAAAAAAATGCTTAGCATGTACATGATCCATAAAGATAACAACGTACCCCTGCCACTTGATCTGTTGGAGCTGGGTGGCACACACCATTGGGATAGTTTCTCTAATAAACCCTGTTCTGTCCTGTAACTAACCAGTCTCTGTAAAGACAGACTTCAGCAGGTACTCGCCAAACTCTAGTCTGTGTCTGTAACAAGCATAAATAGAGTTTAGTGTGTTTGTCTTTCCATTGGGTTAAAGACTTCCTTTGTTGGAAAACCACTGCCTTAACTATATAGTTGAAAATTTATTTATTTATTTATTGTTCCAAAGGTATTTAGCTGCCAAGAGCAAATATTCCATTAAACTTCCTGAATGTTGTGAAAAGCCTTTTCATCCAACCTCTGGACATTGCTACACCCTTCCCTTTTGTACCATCTCAGACAGAGGCATTCTTGCTTATGTGTGCCTGTTTTAGGTCACAGGGCACCCTTTTATAGAAAGAACTTGCCTTGCATGGGTTTCTTTTGCTTTGTTCATGTGTTTCTTTGTGTGACACTGAGTCCAATAACTTGAGTTCAACTGCCAGGACCCACACAGCAGAAGCAGACAATCAAGGTGAGTTCTACAAGTTGCCCTTTGACCTCTACATGTACACAAGAACCCCAAGACTAAATAAATCCACTAATAAACACAGATTAAAATGTGTTTCAGCAAAAATAAAATAAATAAAATAAAATAAATCCACTAATAAACACAGATTAAAATGTGTTTCAGCAAAAATAAAATAAAATTGTACAATTGGCCTGTTGTGCCACCGTTTCATTGTACTTATGATCTTTAAGCCTCTTAATTGATAAATGAGCAATAGAATAAAAATTTAATTGTCAATATTAGCTAAAGTCTAAGGTTTGACTTCTTTTAACCAAAGACACTCCAGTTATTTCTCCTAAATCTAAGATCTACCCCCGTTGGGAGCCAAAGCAAATTTATTTTTTAGCTCCTATAGCTAGCCAGCAGTCATTTGCCAGAAGGCTACATCCCTATTGTTTGTAGCTTAACCATGACTCCTGACAGTCTGGCCTGACTCTCTTAGCTCAGCAGGTGACATCCTCCAGCCTTCTCCAGTAGCTCCCCCCAACTCAGCAGGTGACACCCTTTAAATCCTCAACAGATAACAGATAGATTTCCATACTCTCCCTCAAAGGCTTGCCACATTCATTTGTATTTCCCACCCCTCTTCCTCCCAGCTACCTGCATGGCAGAGATTCTGTATAAATATTGCTTGTTACACTAAAGCACTAAAGCTTTGGAGGACTTGAACAGAGAGATTTGTCCTGTCCTTCTGTTCTTTGTGTTCCTGCCTTTCATTTGCTTTCTTCCCAGGTCTAGGTCCACACTGAACACCCTGCTGGCTGGGGCATACCCCTTAAAAAAAAATCAATTATCTTTTTACAAAATAATTTCTAGGGATCCTATTAAAAAATTGTCTGAGCCATTTTTGCTAAAAAGAGACCTTATACAGTATTATCTAAGACTTTAAAAAATAACGTAAAAACTTAAATTTGGTTACATTCTTTCCATAATGAGCTACTAGTACACAGAGATGAAAGAAAAGAAAACCTAAATAAATGAGATTTAAAAGATAATTTTGTCAATGAAAAAGAAAAAAGACACTATGTCAAATATTTCCTTTAGCAGAGATAAACACAGCCTTTCTAACCACCTCCTGCACTGCAGAGTGAGTGGTAGGAGAGAAACTCTCAGGTGTACATGAGGTCATGAGGCAGATCAGGAAGAAGCAACTTTTAAGACAGTGAAGGGCCTTTGGGATGTGTGTGTAGGGGGGAGGGGGCCAGTGAGGGTGGGTGGGTGGGAGAACCCTGCAGAGAGCTCCTCACTAAACCTCAGTGTTAGCTCCTGCCAGGAGAAGGCGCCTAGGTAGCTGTTTCATCATCATTGCCTGCACATGCAGCACATTCCCACCATGAGCTGAAAGCTTCAGACTTCCTAAGTGACGCATATCGGTAAGTCACAGCCCTCTCTCTTGCTCTCTTGTCTTTCTGCCTCGCTCATGCCCCTACTCTGAGATAAGATTGTCTTTGCTCTTTCACTCCCTCTCCCTACTCTTGCACTAATTCTGTTGCATGTGGTGTGTATGCCCTCCAAAGGTGCCCCCTTTCTGCTGTTCTATCTCTTCACTCAGGCCTGCCATCTAACTACAAACAGATATGGTTTTAGAAAGGAAGACTGGAAGGGAGACTGAAAAGTTTTTCTTTGGGTCTGAAATTGGGCCTTACAAGTAATAGGTTTTCTGCACCTCACCCAAACCCATAAAAAATTCCTCTGCTGTCACAGCAAGCTAGATTAAAATGAATAGAAAAGTATAGCAACAGGTAAAGCAAATCCTGGGAGGGTTCCTCAGTCCCAGAGATTGAGGCTAGAGAAGTAAACTGGAGCTAAGGTGGGGAGAATTTATACATTGTAGGCAAGGGATGATGACATGTCCTCCAGAAACTGGGTTTGTTCCCAAGCATGGTCAAAAGTTGAACACTTAGGTGGGAACTCAGGTGTCTAGGGGAAGAAGTTGCAATAGTCACCAAGAATGCAGAACTGGGCCTTTTGGTGCCTCTCCTTTATTGGGACACTCTCTGAGTTTTTTAAGTCTGGTAGTTCCACCCATACTTTCTGCCTCTGGCTAATCAGTGTTTTTTATTAAACTAGTAGGCAGGACAATTATTTATATAATGTAACAGAACATAGTCCCACTGCAATTGTCTTTTGTTGGGATTGCTGACTTGAAATTTCTAGATCCTCCAGTGAATTTGGGCTTGGAGTAGGTCAGGATTTCCAACATTTTCTGAAATGGTCTCAAACATCCTTCAGTCATTTGTTCTATATAGCTATGTGATGTAGCATTCTCAGTGCTGATTTATAATCAAAATATCAATGGACTCTGAAAAGCACAGAGCATACTCTGCCCTGAAATATCAAATATTCAACAAGATTAGCTCTTTATGCAAAATAAGCAAGCATACCTACCTTTTTAGTATGCAAATTTACTTTAATCTTACATACGTGGTAAAGTTATAAGTATACCAAATTTATGACTTATTAGAACACAGGCTTGAATCCACAACCTGAGTTAGGCCACGCCTCCCCACAGCTCTCTCTGGAAGAAGCACCATGCTATGACTTGACAGCTACGATGAATGACAATTGGCCTTTTTGTGCATTGTCACCCATGCTGTGTTGAATAAATCACATGATACAAAACTTCCTACCAGATGCACACAATTAGAAAAGTCAGATTTCTTTGTTCTGGAGATTGGTATAGATAATCCTCAGAAGACTCCACAGTGGCCTGCCCCCACAAAGTCCTCTCATGGTGATCTTTTATTTCTGTGTTTTTCTCTCCCCTCCCTCAATCCTTCCTTTAATTTTACCTTTCTCCCTAACATTTTTAGATTTATTTATTTTAATGTAGGCTTTTGAGTGTTTTACCTGCATGCTTTTAAATGTACCTCATGATTGCCTGGTGTCCTTGGAGTTAAGAAGAGGGCATTGAATTCCCTGGAACTGGGGTTACAGATGGTTGTAAGCCATGAGAAACCTAACCTTTGTGTTCTGTAAGAGCAGCAAGTGCTCTGAACTACTAGAAATCTGTCAAGCCCCTTATCTCTCATTTAAAAAAGCTCTCCTTCATATTTTAAGTGAAAGCCCACTTAAGCTCCGTCTCTCCAATCATTGTTCCTTCTCAAGTATATTGTGCCATCTGGCCCAATCATTGTAAGAGGCTTCATTTCTGAAAGGAATCCTGTGTATGCTTCCTTTCTGGATTGACTGCAGCTCTTCTCTTTAAGTGTTAATAGTAAGTGTTGTATTGTAAAAACACCTGGTGTTTTATGAGAAGCTCTGGCCTGCAACAGAGTCCATCCCTAAGCAACACAGGCTACCCTGGAGCCAGAAGTTTAGTGACTGTTGACATCTGCTGACCGTTTTGGAGATTACAGCTTGCCTGTTTTACAACACACAAAGCTGTGTATGATTTGTTACTAAGTATTCTTCAGAGCTTTCTGGGTTTGGTATCAGATATGATTTCTTTCCCCAGTACAAACTCCTTGTTTTGTGGTGATATATTATGGGACCTGCTAGGAAGGACAGAAAAACACCCAACAACAATGTTTGATTTAATTTTACTATTTCCATGCTATTGGTAATAAAATTATTTGCCCCTTTTAATTCTAGAGCTAAAATCCCCAGGATTGTAGGATTAAAGCTGTGCCTGACACACAACAGGTTATCAAATATTTTCAAATTATCTCTTTGTAGATAAAACCAGAGGCACAGTGGGGTCACAGACAGTAAGAGACAGTAAGAGAGATAGACAGATTTGAACCTAGACACAATGCCCTAAATCCTACTTTTAACTTTTTAAAATAGCAGCTGTTGACTGATATATATATATATATATATATATATATATATATATATATATATGAAAAGATGCTTTTCCGCTGAAGGAGTTTTGTTGTATAGTGTTAACCACGTGGCGTTGCCCTTTCTCAGAATACTATAGTGTTTTGAAGATACATACATCCTGTCATGAACTTAATAGTGTGAACTTGCTCATCAGATGTTTTCTTTGTCTTATTTAATGTAGGTGCTGGAAGGCATTATGGGGCTCTTCAGAGGATCCTAGCAAATCTGCTTTATTTTCCTACCTTATTCTGAACAGGTTAGAAAGAAAACGATGTGCCCCAAATGTTATGCTTTACAAAGCAGTAGTTAAATAGAAAGTGGCCTTAGATCTTTTAGCTACAGCTTTCTTTTTCTAGACAAAATCGGGCAGCCTTACCCATCCAATTATTACATGCCTCCCAGGGGGTAGATCCAAGGAATTATGGGTTAGGCTCCAATTGTGACCTGGAGGGTATCTCCAGTCTCAGAGTTAAAGCAGGGCAGAGCCGAGACAATGAATCTTACAAAGTTTACCAAGGAAATTAAATCTTTAGGGGCAAAAAAGGAGAAGAGACCCAGGGTGGGGCAAATTGCTCACTTCTGGTGAAGACCATAAACGTCATCTAGTGAACCATCTTTTCATACAGATGCAGTAGAATTCAAGAGAGGTTGAAGATTTTGTTATAAACTCTCAAAGGCCTAAGCCAATATACCAGCTACTCTGATTTGAGTTCACAGCTCCAGCTGTATCCCACTACATTGTTGTCATCCAAGAGGAGTGCAGAGTTGTATTTCAGAATTTGTCAGTCAAGGGATCTGGTATGAGGGGAAGGAGGAAATACTGAAGCTAAAGTAATTGTTCACAAGGAAGAAGAAATAGGACAATACATTAGCATTTAAGATCATTGAGATTTAGACCCAAGCCTCACATCCCCATGGCCCCACTCAATGTCAGAAGGAATTACTTTTTCATTTTATAAAGTTTATTATAAAAAACTTGCAAATAGATAAAAACATTACACACTAAAGTTAACCAGAACTAAAGTCTAGATAACTCCATGAACTTCTATACAGTTAGAATAGGCATTCAGAACATTAGCTGTGAAGGCTTACTTTATTTTACACTTTCATAAACATATAAAATATGTATAAATTTCTTGGACACTTGAAAGTGTCAAAAAAGAGAGAGGCAGGGATTTTGAAATCTCTTTCTATACTAGGATTTTCCAGAAAAACAGAACCAATAGAATGTATATCTGTACAAAAGATATTTATTATTATATATTATTATTATTTTTAAATTGGCTTATGTGATTTGGGCAAGCCCTGAACTTGTAGCAGTGTGGAGACTCAGGAGCAACAGAGATGCAGGTCAAGTCAGAAGGTGTCTGCAGGAGCATTTCCTCTTGCTCAGGGATACTGGTTGGTTGTTCTGCTCAGGCCTTCAATTGATGGGATGAGGCTCACTCACATAATGTGGGGACAGTTTGCATTATAATATTTCAATGGCTTAAATGTTAATTTCATTTTAAAATATCTGTCAAGTGCACATATAAGATCAAAGAACACACTAATTTATTCCCTTTTGATCCTTTGAAAACTTACGTGTGTGTGTGTGTGTGTGTGTGTGTGTGTGTGTGTGTGTGTGTAATGTGATCTTTGAGTATACCACCTTACTATTTTTTTTTTTTTGACTTGCATTCCTGCCTCCCATGTACTTACTGCAGGCATGAAACACCAGGTCCATCTGCCATCATAACTTTTGATCTAATTTGTGCATTATGTACTTAACATTTTCTTTGAAGCATTGTTAACTGCTTTAAAGAAAATAATATCCGAGATTACTGGTTCATGATACTGGACGAATTTTTGTTTAGAAGTGAAAGGCACAAGAGTGCCTTAAAGAGATATGCAGCAGGTATAATCATTTTCCTTCTTCATTTGAGTAACCCTATCAAGGCTGACAGAATTACCTAGGTGCCCAGGGCTCCATCTGGTCACTAGGGGGCGCAACTGTCTCCTGCTCGGGAGCTAGGATGGAAGTTGAGGAAGTCTTGCAGCTGCAACCAGAGCTGGGCAGAGACTGTCCTCAGCCAATCAAGGGTCCAGGAGTTTACCTGGACAGCCCTACAATGCCCAGTCTCCTGGGCAACGCGAGTATCAGCCTTAGGGCCCTCAGCCCCCCCCCCCCCCCCCCCCCCCCCCCCCCCCCCCCCCCCCCCCCCCGCAGTGACTCCCTGTAATTGAGGGAAAGAGAAAAACTATTTCCGGCCTAGGGGCTGCATTTCTGGAACCGAGTTTGCAGTGCCACCGAGAACCAGGTACAAAGGTCCCTGGTGCAGGTTCGGGGAGCTGCTTGAAATAGGAGCGTTGGGGAGGAAGAGGAGGCGAACACATTACTGAAATTCAGAGCAGCCTAATCCACACATCGAGCTCCAGGTCAGTCTGATCTACAAGGTGAGAGACACTGTGTCACAACACAAACTAAACAAATGAGAATGAATTTAGGAACCCGGAGCTCAGCACCTGGGCTGTGTTTGGGGTAAAGCCAAACCTGACAGGTCTAAAGTTATGTGACTGGGCCTCTTCATACTGGCCAGCACGTGTGTCTCAGTACTTCCGAAACGATCTGTGCACACCATGTCTTTAGTTTTCTTATTAATGTTTTGAAGTGTCGGTTTATTGTTACTCTTCAAAGGAATGCTTATCCATTAACTGGCGACAACACTGGACTGGACGTGAGAATTGAAGCAAAGAATATATGAAAAATCTTAAGTTAATATCTAATACATAAGACCCCAGTGTAAGACACATAACTGTTATTCCTGGGTGTGTAGTCTTTCACAGGAGGATTTAACTGTCTTTTTCTGGGATATTTGGCAATTTCCAGCATTCCTGATTTCCAGCATTGGCATACTTCTTTTTTCTACTGGAAAAGCTGGGTTAACTTGTTGGGGAAGGTAAGTATTTCCTGAAACTTTTACTCACTTCTGGCATCCCTTGTCACTTCAGTTGCTGAAGTAGATACTAAATTGAGTTGACAGCCAGTGGCTCCAAAATACTATGGATGCTTACACTTTGCTATCTCCTAATTTAATCAGTAATTTGATGAGAGCTTATTGAACAGACCCTATACTACTGCATAGGGTTTAGGGGAATATTGAGATAGTTAAGATTATGGATTGGAAACTGGCCTCAGGTAGAATTTAAATAATTCATTATTCTAGTCTTTCTTTCACAAGATTCCCCCTCCTCCCATATTAGATTTATTTAACAAATATTTATTAGATGAGCTTTCCGTTCCATATTACTATTCAGTCATTTGAAATGTATCAAATAGAAGGTACAAAGATTTTAGACTAGAGTGTGAGTGAGATGGGTGAGCAGTATTAGGTAGAATACTTAATATAGATCCATTAGGAAGGCAAGATTTAAACAAAGGCTGAAAATACAGAATGAGAAAGCCTAATTGAGATCTGAGAAAAGAGTGTTTAAGAAAAAAAAAAAAAAAGATGGTGGTGGTGGGGTAGTTACAGTCGTCTCTTCATAGCTAAAATAATTGAGTACTGGGAGATGGAAGGTTGCTAAGGGTCTCTTGGAAGGTCATTGAGAAGGCTGGCCTAAGTCCATCTTCTCATTTCTAGCCCTGTGTTCATTTACCAGATCAACATAGCCTCTTTCTTCATTAGGAAGACAGAACTGTTTCTTATAAACCTGTGCCATCCATAGTTTGCTAAGTGATGACATATGTTTCCTTGTTGGGCAATGCCCAAATGTGTCTGGTCTTTCTTTTTAATGTAGTCTATATGTATATTTATTTTGCTAAGGGCTATGGGTAGTAGAAATGAGGCACAAAAGGTATGGTCCTTTCCTTTAAAGGAATTTAAAAGATTAATTTGTGCATAAAACAACTTTCATTTTTTCTCTTTCATCGACTTCACCCATTTCCTCCACAACAGCCCACTAATGATCTTTCTTCAGTTTAGAATTAAGTCAGGTTCTTAATCTCAGTTCCCATTCTTGGTTTCTGAATTTTTCCACAGACTCCTTAACTAAGCAGGCCTCTCAGCATTCCAAGTCATGAATATCTCTATCCTATGCAGGACCACTCCCTGAAGCTGGGTTTATGCAGTTCTCTGTATTACTAAATTAAATGTTTCACCTGAATCCTCATTAACCCTGTCAGCTGCTGTTACAGGATTCTTTGCTGTCACTTCTGTCACTTGGTTAGAGACTTTGTGTCCTCCTGTTTAGAACTTGTGCCTCTTGAATTCTTGTTGGCCCCCTTCAGTTGGGATGAGCCTGGGTCATTTCTTTCTGCCTCTGGCTGTGAGAACTTTCAAGTACCAACTCCCTTTCTCTCCTGCCCACACATGCTGGGAGGAGATGGTTGTGCCTTGTGTGAGAGTCCAAGTCCTAGATTATGACCCATGTAAGACTACAGTGAGGGACAGAACAGCAGTTTTAGGTAATGAATTGTCAGAGAACCAGTAGTATGGCTGAGAAGAGAGTACAAAGAATGAGGAAGATGAGGGATCCTGACCTTGAAGAATAAGCAGAATTAATGTGTAGGGGAAGACCAAGTAGGAGGAAAACTTGTGGGCCAACGAGAAGATTAGCTTAAATGGAATGGAGAGGGTGTGTTTGGGAATGGAGGTGAAAGAGGGCAGGTCTGAACTAGAGCATGGCCTAGGGCACAAGGTTGAGAAGGCTGCATTGCAGAATCATGAAATATTCTTAAACATGGAAGTTCTCAGGAATCTGAAGTGAAGACATAATGACACATGTCATCAGGACCTGCATATCCACCTCCCTGACTTTGAGCACATGATTTATTATGTCCTCCAATGCTCATATTAAAAGAAACCACCTTGGTTATTTGGATGCTGTGACTTATTTTTTACTTGTTTATTTGCTTGTCTAATCTCTTGTAGTTACCTTGGGAGTGAATGCTACCAGAGGGTAAGTATTTGATTTGGCTCCCTGCCAAGTGTCCAAACTCCAGCACAGTATCAGATACATAGTCCGTGTTCCAAGTATTTGTTGAGTGAGTGAATACCAAAGCTAAGTTTATTTATCCAAACTTCTTTTTTTTTTTTTTTTTAAACCTTCTGAGTGCTTAAATTCTGTTACTGCCAATACCACCTATCTTGTCTGTGGAAATTAGAGATGTGGCCTTCACCCTGATGAAGACATGAGCATGGTACTTGGTTGTGAGGACTCTACTCTCACTGATGCCTTGCTGCTTACTCCAGTTGGCTAAGATGATCCAATTTGAACCTTCTTGAATTTCAGATATTAAGATTGAAAACATCAACATGAATGAACAGTGATTCTAAAGGAGCAGGAAGCTATTGTGAGCCTGGGTCACTTGAAAATTGTATATGTGCATTTCTGAATAAAATCATTGCATTGATTGTTTTGTCTAAGAGGTGGCAAATCATATAATGGTTAAGATACCAAGCCCAAATCCTGGCTCTGTCCCTTTCTCTCTCTCTCTCTCTCTCTCTCTCTCTCTCTCTCTGTGTGTGTGCCTAGTGACTGTTTGACACTCAGTTTTTTAACTGCCTGGTGTTCACCTCTGTGATACATTTGGAAGAGTAACACCTTCAAGAGATTTTGAGGACATTAGTGCCCAGGAGCTTCTCAGAGCAGATCTCACATGTAGGAAATGCTTAGTGCTCTCAGCTATTCCTGCTTAATGAGCCATTTAGTATTAATGTATTTTCGTTTGGGGCTGCTAATCACATGGGACTGACTTTTGCAAGGGTGTGACTGAGGGTGTAGTTTAAAGGGCAATTGAGGTTTGTTGAATGAGGACTGAATTCCTCAGAGATGGCAGTTCCTCCACAGGGAGGCTCCAGATGCAGATAGGATTATTTTCATTGGAATGTAGACCTAAATTATCCAACACAAGGAAATGTGGCTGGCTGTGTGCTGCCCAGAACACTGAAAGAATTCTGGTGCTGTCTTGTTTTTGTTTAGTAAAAGTAGATAACCAAGTCTGAAGCCAGAACAAGTA
Organism: Sigmodon hispidus; assembly: GCA_004025045.1. Taxonomy (NCBI): domain Eukaryota; kingdom Metazoa; phylum Chordata; class Mammalia; order Rodentia; family Cricetidae; genus Sigmodon; species Sigmodon hispidus. The sequence continues at coordinate 51,255 of PVIH01014880.1, forward strand.
TGCATGTTGTTAGAGCTTTGACATTACTTCTCTGTTTTCTTATATTCTCCTTACTGTGTTTTTTCTTCTTTGTTGTTGAAAACAAATAAGCACTAGGTTTTAAGATCTGTTTGTTGTTGATAAAGAGCTGGAGAGTTTGGTGATTCTATCCAACTTGGGGAAAGTAGCTGAATGGTAGAGCTTATTTAGAATGTATAAGGGATGAGGCTGTCATAGGTTCTGTCTTTAACTACCACAATGAAAACACATCCACCCTTCCTTCTTGCGCCCAGAGTTTACTAGTGATACAATCTTGCTGCCTTATTCTTTAACATAACAAGATAAATCTTATAATTAAAAAAACTTAGTTTACCAAATTTTTAGATGCTTGGAAGTAAAATATTTTAGCACTGAAAATTGTCCCAGCCCCTTTCTCAACTTTATTTGTATACTCTTAAGGTTTCTGGACAAGAGTAAAGAGGAATTTGAAGAAAAAGTGAAGCTGTAGTGTGTCACGAGCAGAATCCCGGGCATTTCCCCAGTGGTCAGCTGGAGACGAATCGGACAGAAAGCCTAGACACTCAATGGCGGTTCAATAACCTTTTACTGATGCTTATTCAAAATACACAATCCACATCAAACACATTAATCACACATTAATATGATCACACATTAATATACATTAATATAATTATACGACCTTTCCTCG